>VZRN01003298.1:1134524-1198941 GCA_013397935.1 Dasyornis broadbenti
AAAAAAAAAAAATAGAAAAAGGGAAAATCAGATCTCCATGTGCTCACCCGAGCCTCCCCAGATTGCAGGCTGGCACTGCTGCAGCTCACCCAGCGACTCAGATTTGTATTTAGTGGGCACAAAAATTGCTCTCATGATCCAGAGCACCCCATGAACTGAGGATGTCCAAGTCACCCTGTACTGCTTGAGCTCTGTTCCGAGCGGAGCCAGCTGACCTCCCTCACACCACACTCTCATTTGAACAGCAGCTTTTCCCTCAGGGATTGTCCCACAAATGGTATTTTGAACCAGTTTTACTCCATGATATGCCACTCAGGATGGCTTTCCCTGCTCCCAGGAACCCCATTCCAGGAGAGCTTCTCCAGCTATCCTCTCCTGGGCTTTGAAGTAACTCAGTATTAACCTACTTAATTACTGCAAAAGATCTTGCAGAGGGTTTCATTCCACTTGTTCTCTCACCAATCCTTTCTCTTTTACATGTATTCCCCTGTGCCCTGTCCTTTCCATTGTGGGATTTGGGGTGTTTAACATGACTCTTCTGGATGCCAAAAGCAATGTGAAAAAATGGGATTGCTTCAAATCAGGCGCAGCCTCTTGCACTTGGTCTTGTTAAACTGTGTGAGATCTCCCTGCCTGGATGAGGCTTCCTCAGAACTAAGGAGTGGTGCTGAGCTGGCTTCTGACATGGGCCAAAGGAAAGTTGTTTCGAAACTGATCCCCTGTGCTGGCTCTGTTGGGGTAAGAGGGAAGCTGAAAAACAGTACAAGAACAAATGGCTGAGCATGCACATCCCAGCCCTTTGCCATCATGGACTAAGTTTGGAAACTAATCATAAAACTTAACCCTCATTCCTTCCAGAGGAGCACAAGGTCCTGAGTTCCAGGCTCAGGAATTCCTGGTCCCCACCAGACCAGATCTACTCTGAAGGATCCCAGAAGGATGTGGCAGAAGTGGGCTGGCAACAGAGGAAGCTTTCAGAACTCCCATAAGTCAAATTCCGTTTTAACCTCCTCTTTCTGTAATCCCTGCTTGCTTGAAGTAGCTATGTAAACACTCTTCCCAAAGAGGGAGAAGCTGTGTTGGGAGAGGGCTTGGGGAATGTAGACTGAAGCAGCTGCTCTTCCTCCAGCAGAGCTCGGAGCAGTGAACAGGATGCCAAGTACTTGTCTTGGCATGAGCACACAGGAGGCTTGGAGGGAGAACTTGGAGGCTCTTGAGCTAACAAAGAAAACCCGTTTTGGATGCTCTGCATGCAAACCTCTTTCTGCTTGATACTCTGTGTATGTTCAGGTTTTGCAGAGCGGAGCCCTGGGTAACACAGCTGCAAAAGGAGAAATGCAGCAACCACATCCTCTGAGGCTTTTAATCATCCTCTACCTGTGCCTTCCTAACCAGGGGCACAATTTAATTATAAAAGCACAGCTGCCAAAAACACCATCAAAAGCCCAGAACTATTTTTCGTGGTGGCAGGTAAAGCAACTATTTCTCTTTGCAGTGTCAACAAGCATCCATCACACTGGCCCCTCTTCTATCATTCCTTCCCTTCAGGCTCCAGCTGCAGCTCCCTCTTATTCTGCTCCCAGGCAATATGGGTTGTTTTTTTCCTAAAGCACAAAACAAATCGAAAGACAAAAGTGATGTCACCACTCTGCTGAGATATGGCCATTTCTTCCACTTGCAGACCCTGCTTTCCCAACTTGTCCCAAAGCAAGATGAAGCCATAAGGAGACTCCAGCAGAACAAATCCATCATCTCCCTTGAAGATGCTCTGTTGCATGAGCTACCACAGCATGGGTAAAGTAACCACGGGGGCCACTCTTTCATGATCTTCCTACTGTGCTTCTAGAAATTCCTAAACTAGAAAAGATTAATTGTTTCCTGGCCCATTTCCCAACGCCTGGCTGGCTCCACAGCCCTGGAAGTGTGAAGGTGAGGGCAGGCTGCAGAGCTGATGAGCAATCCATCCTTTGGTGCTCAGCAGTGTGTGCTGAGGGCTCAAAACCGACCTGAAGAGCACCAGGCAGGATTCCCAGATCAACCCAGTCTCTCTGAGCCTTAACATGTGGCACTGGCCACAGGGATGTCAGAGCATGGCACATGCTCCCTGTATCCCCAGCCAGGCCAGCAGCAGTGGTTTAGGTGGCATTAGTGAATTCCTCCACCTCGGGAAGGGAAAATTCAGAGCTGCTGTTTCCCCCACCATTAACAGCTCTATTTTAGTTGTTCTGCAGCAGGGGAGCAGCTCCCTGGTACAGGAAGCAATCCATATGAAAATCTGCATCTCTAAAGTATTTCCCTTTGCATTGGTGCAGTGCTGGCTAGAAATCGTAATTTCAATTAGCTTTATCGCTGGGGTAATGTCCATGTGTTGTTCACTCTTAAAACACAAACAGCACCATCCCCCAGCTGAATGCATTTTCAGGAGCACAACCAAGATATCCCTGTTCTGATTTTCGTCAGTTCTTTGCTTGTCAAAAATCAAAGACCAGGAATTCTCTCTGTGGGCCTTTCTAGTCGTGCTCATCAGTGTGGTAACTCAGTACTGCACACTCAGCTGGACAATCCGATTTGAGCTGAAGACTAACCCATGATATACCCGCAGCTGTGTTTTTCCATTTGCCTAAATTCCAGATTCTTATTAAAACAATTCTCACTCAGGCTCCTGACTGAATCCTTGCTGTACTCCCATGGACAGCAACACTTTCAACAACTTGTAAGAGAATGGAGCTGGCACCACTTTAAGGTAATTACAGAGAGATAAAGTTCTGTGGTCACCTCCAGCCATAACTCACCAGCAACATTCCTGCAGCAGATCTGCAGACAAATCCCTTTCTGCAATGTTCAGATCAGGGTAACAATTCCAGCCTATGACCACATTTCAAAGTGAAATGATGGACGTGAATTCAAGAACTTGCAATTTGTCACCACAGGGATGTGAGTCCACAGCCACCCATTGAGAATCTCATGTTACCCCTTATATACAGAAACCTCCCTCCCCAAATCCCCCACTTCACTCTGCTGCTTGATAAGGGTCTGACGTGGAACAAGCTTCCAAGTTATCCATGCCTTTATCTCTTCACTGATACCACAGTGGTGGAGATCAGGCTCTTCCATCCATGCCCAGGACCCAAATATAAAAGTGACCTTATTTCCAGGAGTCCTGAGCATCACCAATCCCCATTGAAATCAAGGGTAACAACAGTTTTCAGCACCTCGGGAAACGAGGACAAGCACACTCTTGAGGTGCCTGGGCATGGATTTAGAAGCGCGGTTGAAAATCTGGCCTGCTAATTTTACTTTCCAACAAACTGCTTCTTATTTATAGCTCAGACTGTATCAAGTATAGCACGTAGTATCCACCCAGGAACTGGGGTGAAAGGCAAGAATGAGGACAAAAATGCAAGAGGTGTTTAAAGAGCTTTAAAGAAGAGAGGGGGAGGGAAAGCGGCAATTTTGTTCAAGCAAAAATACACTGGATATTTGGGAAGAAGCACAGCTGAGCACACAGAGCAGGGAATGGACCAATGATCGAGGGATGCAGAGCTACAGATCACCTGGTAACATGAGCAATGCTAGTTCCCGGAAAATGAGGCTGAGTCAGGGAATGTTGGAAACTGGGTATCTGCAAAATACCACGCACTGGCAATAGCCCTGGGCTCATCCAGCAGCTGATCTGAAGCCTCCACGAAGCTTTGCTGATGGAGCTGATGCTTAGAGAACTTACCCTAATGCAAATTTTAAAGGACTGCCTATTTATGACATGGAATTACAGGCAGGTGTAATTTACAACAAACAGGAAGGAATAAGCAGTGAAGCTCAACACTCGAACAGCAGGTGTAATTCCACACATCTAACTCTTATCTCCACAATGGCATCAGATTCTGGAACAACCACAAAATCATCTCGGTTGGAAAAGACTTCTAAACCGTTCGAGTCCAAGTGTTAACCATCTATTATTTTTTATCTGCATTCTCTGGGGGAGACGTTTTCCCTTCCAACTTCCTCTCCAGATCCCTTAGGGTTAACCAGTAGCAAAGCAATCCTACAAGCACAGCAGATGCCTGGTCTGTCTTTCCAGAAGCTCCTGCACTCTGAGGTTCATTCTCCTGCCCGTTCACGTGTTTTTCCATGCCTGGGTGAACCCTGCAGCATCTCAGGAGAGTCCATAGCTCCCTCTTGTGTCACTAAAGGCTGGCACCGGTACCTGGGCACTCTCCAGCCACTCTCTGCACCTGGACACCTGGACACCTGAACACCTCACCTCCAAGCACGAGCACCCCTCCTGCACCAAAAATTCCCTGGAAACCTGCAGTTATCTCCAACTCAAGCTGCAGTCTCCTATTTTTCTTGCCTCCTTCTCACACACGATGCTTTCCAGACTGCAAGGTCATGGATCAGCATCTCCAGGTAGCGCCAAACGGAGCCGGGATGAAGTCAGCTTCCCACGGCATGCTCTGGGGCACACACTGGATATATTTGTATCTGGAAATATTTGCAGGAAGCCAGGAAGAGTCTGCAGTGACGTATTGCTGTAATTCAGCACCTGATAAAGCAGTTGGGTTTGGGTTTTCAAAGTCCATTTGAAACCAGCCTGGGAGAATAGCGTTTCTTACATATTATGATCCTAAATTATTCATTATTCCAAATAAAAGTGCAATTAAAACCAGTATTTTAGGAGCCAGGAACAAATTCAGAGAGAGAAAAATCAAAGGTGCCTAAAACACCCTTCTCTGAAGGAAAAAATCCTAATTATCCTGCTTTTTGCAGCACAGACCCATCAGATTGCCTGACCACAGCTGCATGACAACAGTGTATTTTCACTGGCACCCCTTCAGCGAGGCTTTTCACACACATACACGGAGTGTCTTCCTAATTCCTCTTCAGATCCTTGGTGAAGGACCAGCTGAATCATAGCCAAGATGCATTTGTATCCATTTTTGCCCATCGCCTCTCAGTTTAGAGCACCAAGCGAGTGTTACCACAGTGCATTAAACGGAATTACGTTGCTGTTGAAAGGCAGCGATGGAAAGAAAAGAGATTTATAGGCTGAGCTCTCCTTCACTAAGCAGATTCACTCTGATGGGTATTAACCAGACATCAGTCACCATCACATGAAACTCTCTGAATCACCTGGCCACACAGGTAATGAAACTTCCAGCAGGAACTCCTTTGGAGCATCCTGGTCTAGTGGAAGGTGTCCCTGCCCATGGCAGGGGCTTGGAATGGGTTGGTCTTTAATATTCCTTTGAACACAAACTGTTCTATGATTCCATGAAAAAGCCGACTTCTCTAACAAGGCCAGACTTCAAGCTGATATTAAGTAACTTTATTTTGCTCCATCCTCTAGAAGCTCTTCTCAAACAGGGATTATCCTTGCCAGCTCTTTATTACCACAAGCTGTTTGTTATAGCTCTGGAGCATTTGGAAATTTCATCCTACTTCCAGGGCTTTATCACCTTCCAAAACTGCTCCTTTTTAAGCCAATATTTCTCACGCTGGCATTCAGCCTAGAGGTGAATTTCTTTAGAGAGTTAAAGCAAATCTGTTCAGTACTTTCTTTACGATAATCAGCATGCATAGCAGTGCAATCTCCTGGTGACGCATTTAATGCAGAACTGGGCTTTCTGTTTTGCTTTAAAAGGAGCTCGAGCACAGAAGACAAGTAGGGGTCCTGGTGAGAGCGAAATCAAGACTGGAAGTCGTACAAAATCAAGAGAAAAAGAAGGAAAGCTGCAGCACCAGATTCAACTCTCTCCATTCCAGAGTATGTATTTCATCCCTACGGAACAACAGAAGCAAGTGATGCATGCTCAGAAAAAATACTAGAATGGGAAATCTCCTCCTCCAGGAAAGCTGGATATGACTTTTGGCTTCTATATGAAATTTTACCTTTAAATTCTAATTTTACTTTTAAAGCAGAATTTTTTAGGCACACATGCAATATGTTGGGCCACTGCCTTTAAAATGTATAATCATGAGAAGGACATGAGTGCAGCCAGGGGGGACACAGCTACAATTTGCTCTGGGAATTGGAACTGAATTCCAGGATTTTGTGGCAATTAAAATATTAAATTACTGAGAGAGTAATTTAAAAGGAAGTTTCTGACTTCATCAGTGTCTCAGGAGGTTAAGTAATTATTTACCTTTCCTTTTCCCTTTAGGAAATTTTAAAGGGTATTTTTATTTTACTTTCTTTGCATAGTGCTTAGTCTTAGCAAGAAAGCTGCTTCAAACTGCTAGTGTTAATTATTCATACATCATTTTAAAATTCCCTCGAGTATTCAGCTGACACTGAAAATTAAAGTAGAAGTTTAATTATTTCCAGATTTAGGATTTTTCACTGGTCACTTACCCCCTGAAAATGCTACATGGAACATGCCCGGCTGTGAGGCTGATCACAGACACAGACTGTGTGAGCTGGATCACGTAAGAAACACCGGATTTGCACCTAAAGGGTGGAACACCAAGACTACAACTCACCTAGAGCAGCTTTGCTGAAGGCTGAGAGCCAGCCCTGGGGACACATTCAGGGGGATGATTTGAGCAAACCTACACGGCAGTTAAACTCAGACCACCGAGTGTGGATGTGCGGCCAAAACTCCGAAGTAAATGAGCATAACCTCCCTGATACGAAATTTTTCAGTGGTGATGATACCAGTTTGACAGACATCATACTCCACATTTCAAGAGGCAATCTCAAACCCTACAAATCACCACAAAAGTGGGGTAAAACACATTTTACCTTGCCCCTGCTGCCTGCCAGCTCTCCAAGACATACCTGGTGGTGGCCACCAGTGCTGAGGTATGGAGCTAAAAGGCTCAGCCACTGAACCACCTTTGTAATTCTCTCCTCTAATTCATCCCTACTGCAGCTCAGAACTAGACTAAGCCTTTAAAGGGTCTTGAGGGCAACACCTGCAATGTAATTTCACGTAATTGGACCCAAAATAAAGGACCCAAAACAAAGCTACAGCTTTGAATGATGAAACAGGGCTAACAAGACACCTCCAGAGGTCACTCCATCCACTTCTCTGGTGCAGCAGAAGATCCACTCAGCCTTGCAGCAGGATGATGTGAGCTTGACCTGCTATTTAAACCCTCCTGAAGCGACTTCACAATCTGCTTGAGAGGTTCACTGCCCTGCAGAGATAACCTAACTCTGCCTGACTGCAAGTTTGAGCCTTTTGCTTCCTGCCCTGCTCCCAGTGGCCACCACAACCAGTGCAAACTGACCCCCAAAGTCTGCTACCAAGGAGGATTTTCAGGCTTTACTGACTGCTCCAACAGCCCTCTGTGCTCCAAGCTACACTCCAAGCGTGCAGGAGTTTGGAGCTGAGGTAATTCTCTCACACATGGCCACAGCCAGGATATAGCTGCTCCCAGCAGCTGCAAGGCAGGGATTTCCAGCTGTGCTGCCAGGAGCACTGACATGGATGTGTGCAACGGTCACACTGTGGACTTTGGGGGCAAAATCCAGGTGGGAAACTGTCGCCCTCGCATGAACAAATAGGCTGGTAAAGTCTGACAAATATAGCTCAGCTGATCCCAAAAGGTGTTTCCCTGTAAATTAATTGATGAGGGAGGGACGAACACATACTGAGCAATATTTACACACCTTGAAGATGGATTTTCCTGCATGAAAGACATCCCTGCAAGCAGTGATTATTCTGCTCTGGCAGGGAGACTCTCTTCCCAGGAATTCTTCTTGCCATCTGGCTATTCCCATCCAATCTTCTCCAGACAGTGCCACAGAAGCTGCCATGTGCCACACGGTACAGCTCACACTGTCCTGTTGAGGGCACCCTCAGTCTGTGAGCCATGGAGAGAGCTGGGCCCCTCTAGGCAGCCCCTTTGGGATCAGGTCTGGAAGGGATTCCTGCCCTCACTCATTTTTATGTGCCTGATTAACAGCACAGAGACTCCCCCTTCATGCACAGCCAGAGACACCGTATTTCCTCGCCACCGTGATTTCCACAAAGCCATTAGATTACCCTAATAGTTCCCAACAGAGAATCATAAAACATCCTGGGCTGGAAGGGACGCACAAGAATCAGCAAATCCAACTCCTGGCCCTGCACAGACACCGCAACGATCCCACCCTGTGCCTGAGAGTTGTCCAAATGCTCCTGGAGCTCTGGCAGCCTTGGGGCCATGACCATTCCCTGGGAAGCCTGTTCAGTGCCCAGCCACCCGCGGGGGGAAGAACCTTTTCCTGATATCCAACCTAAACCTCCCCCTCTCCCCACACCCATGGTGATCTATGTGTGTTTAGCAAAGAAATCCCAGGAGTCAATGTAACTTCCCGTTTGATTTCTTCAAGGACAGCATTAAAGCGCTGTGCTCTGCTTGTTACCAGAGGCTGGTGCTTCACTCTGCCTTTCATCATTAGGGTTTGAAGGAACCTTGTGGTGCCACAGCTCTGACAGGGATACCTCGTTATGGGAAAACTTTCCTCTGTCCTCGCAGGAAACCAGATCCCTGGGAAGAGCATGGTTCAAAACTCTCACTGTCTTACGCACAGACCCTCTGACAGCTGCCCTACCTGTGTGTGAACTGGGACAGTTCAGCTGGCAGAGGCACATATGGCATTTATCTGCTTCAGAGGGGCCTAGGAAAAAATCAGACAACTGATTCCTGAGAATTGCTCTGAGATCCACCAGTGGACAAAGCCAAAACCAGCCCAACACCATCACAGCTCAATCCCTTGGGAAGAAACAGAATGTCAGCAGATTCATGGAGATCAAGGTACCAGTAAAGTTATAAAGCATCACAGAGGTGCTGTTTGTTTGAAAATACAGCTCCTGGACAATGTTAACCATCTACACATATCCACTAATGTGCACACCGACCCTCTATTTATCACTGCTCTAAGCCATCTAAACTAAAGTCAGAGTGAACAGTTTTCTTGCTGACCTTTCTGGCATTTGGGAAACCAAAGTTTACTGTTTTCCTTCCAGTTTTCCAGACTAAGCAGCTCTGGGCGCCTACAAGCCCTCTAAAAGCCACCATCTCTGGCAGTCCTGACCTGCTCTGCTCCAGGGGCCCAGCTCAAAAGCCTTTCAGCTTCTGGATTCATTTGCTTCACTGATCTCTAAGCAAGGCAAGCATCAGGAGTGCATGAGAGAGTGCCAGGTTAGGAAACGGTGATGCTTCACATGCTTTTTAAACAGGCATCAGAAATAGCAGCTAACAGAGAATGAAAAACAAGAGCACAGTTAATACTTTTAATTATTTAGGTTTTCTTCCTATTAAAAAAAGAATAAAAATAAAAAATAATTAATAAAACACCTCCCCACTGAAAACAATGGCAGTTCTAATATTCACCTTGCTGGATTTAGAACTTGGCCCCAAATATCTGGTTTTAATGCCAGACAATGTACTACAGCAGGCAACCAGAACTGAACCAAGGCCTCAGGTGCTGCCCAGCGACTTCAACACAAACCTGTTCTCTTCCTCCTCCTGCCCTAATGTCTCAAATGGAAAAAAACCCAACCAACCAAATAAATCACACAACACCCCCCCCCCACCAAAAAAAAAACTATTCTAATCATTCCCAAAAAGATATTTATAGTTTAAAGGTCTGTGTGAAACTTAAAACTGCCAGAAGAACAAGACAATTACAGCAACGGCCAAGTGAATTGCCTGAAAAAATCCCATCCTGACCTTCAGCACTGCTCTCCAGTGCATCTCATGACAGGAAAGAGAGGTAAACTGCTTCTCCCTTGGCCATAAATCCTTTATTAAAGTAAGAGGGAGCACACATCCACTGGAAGACTCCAGAAACTCTAATCACAACTTCCAATTCCAAAGAAAATCCAAATACAAACACCCTGTACGTGAAAAGATAAGATAAAATCCTCTATACTGGAGGCATCATTGAAATAATGTGATTACAGTAATTAGGAGCACATCAGTAGGTAGCTTTGCAAGCAAGAATCTTTTAGGGAAGTCTCAAGGGACATTTCCTAAGCTGGGCTATGTTAAAATAAAAAGAACAGCTGATCTGGGAGCTGTGCATTGTGAAAGATGAAATGAGGCTGATAGTCAGAAGATAATGGAACTTAAAGTCTGGGGGAAAAAATAGTCTTTAAAGTGCAACACCCCAAAATCACCAGGCAGTTGGAAGACTTGCCCATGGCAGTCCTCTGCTCCCTGTAAAGCCATAATGAGGATGTTCCACTCCCATGGCCATGGGAAAATAGGACCCATCTGTGTCCCTGCCCCACATTCCGGCTGCAGAGCACTCAGGACACCACTCATCCATCCCTTCCAGAGACCCACAGCAGTAGGCAGCACAGCCAGGGAAGGGGGAGGCAGCACACACCTCTGAGCTATTCCCTGTTCCACCCCAGGCCAGATGCCTGCAGCCAGAACCGGACGCATTTTTAAATCAAGTTACACAGTACTCAACTCAAAACTTTACGGATCAGTGCTTCCACGGGAAAAATCGCTGATTTTTCGCTGGGAGGTGTCTATTCAAACCTTCTTGTTTATTAATTTCAGTGCTTAACTACCTTCTGTGTTGACTGGAGGATGAGAGCACCTCCTCATACAGCATTCCCGTGTTTCCTGGCTCCTTGTGCCAGGGTGGATGGGAACCAGAAGGGAGGAGCTGCATGTTTGGCTATTTGCAGGTATTTCGAGTTGACATGAACAACAACTGACAGGGAAGTGCAGGTGGATTTAAGGTTTCAACTGCTTGGAGGGAGGAGGAGTAGGGAGAGGAGGATCACCACGCTGGAAGGGTTTGGGGAAGGGATGGAGCAGGCAGGTCAGGGAGAGGTGACTGACAGGAGTGGAGCTGGAGGAGTCCTAGCATAGCCATGCTGCAGAGTCACAGCTCATTTCCCAGTCCTCCTCCTCCTCTCTTTTTCCCCTTGCCTGGTGCTTCATTTAACAAAGTTTCCTCCCTGGCAAAACGTGATGCCAGTGCTTTCAAAATCTGCACTGCCTTGATCCCTGTTCTTCCAGCAATCCAAGGGCACCAGCCGGAGCCCCTCACAGCAGGAAAATACCAACGGAGTCTGACTGCTTCGACTTCAGCACCTACTTAACCAGTCCCAGACTCAAATGAGGTACCTGAGCTCAACAAATGTGAAATATTTCCAGTCCTTTTGGTATTTTGCTCCCTGCTTTTCTATCTGTGGAAGCACAGCCAAGCACACTGCAGGCAGGCTGACAATCCTAGCACCAGGCGCTCCTCTCCCTGCTGTGGGATCTACCACAGCGTTCACTCTAGCAGGTAAAAGAAGGAAGATTTTGGGGAGATTACCCTGGAAACAAGGGCCAGTCTGCTCAGGATTTTGTACACAGCAGTGATCCAGCTGAGAGATGCGTGAGTTTGCATTTACCTGTCTTAGCTGCACGTGGGCATCCCTGTGCTGTACAGGCCTTGTTCTTGTGCATCCCGGCAAAAAAATCCAGCTTCAGTTTGAAAAAGAGAAAAGAAAAAGACCCTCCAGTCTGTTATGGAAGCATTTCCTTTTTCTGTCTTCATTTATTTTTTTTTTTAAGAAGGAATGGGTGTGGGTTTTTTTATTTTTTCATTATGGCCATGAGTTCCATTCGGATCTGTACCTAACACTACAACTGAACAAATCCACCAAATCTCTGCTTCAACACCTTTTGTGTACAGCACAGTTCAAGAGCATCCCAGGACAGGACTTTTGTCCTGCTCCAGATGAACTCCAGACTCCAAAGCAAGGGTGGTTTAGACAGACTGTATGATCACATATCACATGTCTGACAAGCCAGCACCCCACCGTGATAGCCATGGTTAAAAAAAAACCAACTGGAAACACTTTCTGATTCAAAGTGTTTTGCATCAAAGAAGAAGGAATATTTCATAGCAAGTCTTCCCCAGGGTGCCTGATGAAAAGCAGGAGTTTCAGGTCACTTCTGATGAAACAGAGTGAAAATAGAGAGTGAAAACATTCAGGAAAACTATTTTTTTAAACATAGCTTCTTGCTGTGGAAGCTTAGCACTTCTGTTCCCACAGACAGTGAGGACAGAGACACAAAACAGAGCATCAGCTCAGCCCTCAGAAACAACCTCAAGAGTTTGGGTATTAAGACTTGCTGCAGAGGTTTGGAGGCTCAACAGGAGACGAGGTTTTTAAGCAGAGATCTAAGAAATGAGTAGAAAGGATATGGATGCCTCCCTCATGCAAAGAGCGGTGGAGGTGACAGTGTGAGGGTACTTTGTGAGAAGTTGTCTTAAGCAGGCAATGAAGAGCAGAGACAGCCGGGGGTCACATGGAGAGGTCAGCAGAGCCCTTACAAAGGCAGGCACGCTGAGGCAATGGTAAAAAAGGGAGCTAAGAACAAAAACACAGCACCTGCTCCATGCCAGGGCACTGAGCCTTGCTGCTGCAACTGGATTTTCTTACTCATACAGCTGTTACACTCCCTCTATCTCTCTCTCTTCTCTTGCAGTGCTGTAACAGTGATGGATTTCAGCTCCAGGTAGTTCATTGCTGACCAGTGTTAACCATGCTCTCTACTATGACTTTTTTCTTCCCCTGTGCTGCTCACATTGGCAGAACATGACCTTTCCACGGCACAGTCCTGTACTCCTCCCTGTGTAGCCCTCAGCTTCCTGCAGCCTCTTTGGTCATGATGGACAAAATACTAACTTACTTGGCACCCTGATGAGCTTCCAAACGTTCCTCCCTGACAAATCTGAAGCTGAAGCCAGCTGAAGACAAATCTCAGGGCTGACACAGTGTGCCTCTTGTCTGTACAGAGGTTAAAGCTTGTTCTGGTCTCTGACTGAGACTCTGAGGAGAAAACAGTGACAACTCCGACACTGCTGTGCAGGCTCTGCCGCTGGCTCTGGCTGCTTGGTGCATCTCTGCTGTCACACAACAGCCACAGAGTGGCAGACGAGGTACCCGGAGAGCACATCACATCACCTCAGACAGCTGAGAGCCTCACGGCAGCTCCTGCAGCACAAACCTCGCTGCCCTCAGCACGGGCAGGCAGCATGTCCCAGCCTTGCTGGGCTGCCCAGGGATATAAAGGATCATTAGCAGCCCTGGAACAACTCTGGGTTTTGCAAAAAGCACCTATTTGATGGGCCAGCTTTGTACAATCCCGCCCTAGAGACGATGGCATTCGACCAGCCTGCACACAACTTCGTAAAGCCAAGGCAGAACAGCTCCACTGCAATTAAACAGCAGTGAATTACCACAGGGAGGCCAGAGCTGTTGGCAGCAAATCCCAAACCTCCATTTAGCTGAGATCCAGTGACTGCGTTCTTCAGACACCAAAAGACAAGGTGACCTCCAAATCAAACAGTCATAGAAACATGGAATGGCTTGGTTGGAAGGGACCTTAAAGACCATCCAATTCCCATCCCACTGCCACGGGCAGGGACACTTTCCACTATGCCAGGTTGCTCCAAGCCCCATCCAGCCTGGCCTGGAACACTTCCAGGGATGGGGAAGCCACAGCTTCTCTGGGCAACCTGTGCCAGGGCTTCACCACTGTCACAGGGAAGAATTTCTTCCATACATCTAATCTAAACCTCTCCTCTTATAGTTTAAAACCATTCCCTGATCAAAGGATTCAGCCTTGCACAAAGCCCAGGGAAAAGGTTCATCCCCCGGAGGGTGGTGGGGCACTGCCCACGCTCCCTAGGGAATAGTCACAGCCCCAAGGCTGCCAGAGCTCCAGATGCATTTGGACAACGCTCTCAGGGGTGCACAGGGTGGGATTGTTGGGGTCTGTGTGCAGGGCCAGGAGTTGGATTTGATGATTCTTGTGGGTCCCTTCCACTTCAGGATATTCTGCGACGCCATGGAGTGAGCCCCTTTCCCCTATCACACTGCAAGTGATTCGCACATACAGGCCATAACCCAAATACCCTGCCTTTCCACCTGGAGTCAGCAGAAAGAGCTGCTTTCAAATAAAAGCCACATTATCTTCTGGGAAATATCTGTGCCATAATATGCATGAGCCAGAAATAGACACTTCTGGAGAAAAGAAACTGCCTCCAGTACCAGCCAGCTACTGTCAGTCCCCTGCTCCATCTCTTCTGCACTTCTCTGCTTTACCCACCAGTGCTTCCCTCCTTGGCTGTCCCATAGCAATAGGAAAGGGCTGGCATGTGTTTCTCACCCAACCAAGTCGATTATACGCTTTAAACCGCTGAACTATAAATATTAGGAAAGATGCACAAAATCTTAGCCAGCTCACACTTCAGCGCTTGTCTCTCAACGGGAATTTAATAGATGCCTGAACTTCTCTTTTCCAGTCACGTAAGGAGAAGGAGGGAATGCAGGCTGCTCGTTTCCACACGAGCACCATGAAAACACCAGGGAAGAGCCAGATTGCGAATGTCAAAACAAGAGACTGGTTTTGAAATATGGGGAGATGTTCGTTCTAATGATCCTGGCAGCTTACGTACTTATGTAATGTGAAAGAAAATAAGAAAGCAACAAAAGCCTTCTCCAACTTTCCCTTCGTTTGGTGGGGCGATGGCAGACGTGGTTTGCCTACAAAACACATCCCCGTCAGCCCCGTCCGAGGAGCTGGCAGCCTGCTCACTGCACAAACCACGGGCTGCAGCCCACGGGAGCTCGTGAGGGTTTTGTTTAGTGTCTGCTACAGATGCCCTCACAACTTTGTCCTAAATATATTCACCTCTCTGCAACTCCCTTGTTCGCTGGAATCGGGTGCTCCTGGGGTAGGAGCTGTGTCTAAAATTCAAGCGCAGGAACCGTGCTCCAGCACAACGCGCCTCACATTTCAGACACGGCCTCCCAGGTGCTACTGAAACAGGAGTAAATATTTGCTGTAATTCTTCAGCACCACGGAATCTGAGTCTGTCAGATACTGATGCAAAAGCAAGTAAAAAAAATCGGGAAGCCCCACAGGCTATTTCACTGATAGGCTCCCAAATTTGATCTCCTGTCCCTGTGGGAAGCCACTGAGCCGGCACTTCTAAAAGGCACGCAAACCTAGGGCCAAGCAGGAGAAGCCAGTGCTGGGTTTGGTTCAGGAGCTGAGTGCGAGCTCTGGGGAGATGAACCGGGAGCCAACCAGTACTTCCAGTGGGAAGGATCTGGCACCTGCTGAAGGGTCACACCATGCTGCTGCCACAGGAGAGCTCTGGAAACCACACCTGAAAAGCAGCCTGCCCCTGATCAGTCACGTGCCAAGAAAGAAAAAACTCTCCTGAGAGCCAGGGAGATCAGAGGGACTCCAGGATAACAAAATTCCACGGAATTGAGAAGTGACTCAGTGACTGCTGACAACAAGGTCACTCGTACACGCAGGACCAGATAATGTTTAGATGGCCAAGGCCACTCCTTGCACAGCTCATTCGGGGCGTTGGGCTCTCACCCAAGGCTGTGAACTTGAGGGCCTTGAAACCAAAGCCACGAAGATCAAGAAGCTTTTTGAGCCCAAGCTAAGGATGGAGAAATCTGAAAAACTGACGCCTTGACTATACTGGGGAAATAAAGAGGGTCCTCAGCCACAAACCACAGCAGAGCCACAAGACAAGAGAAAGGGAAGAGATCATAGGCTGAGAACAGGACCTACTTGACTGGGTAAAATTCTAGCCCATTTTCCCTGTTTCTTGTCAGCCTAGTAGCTCCTCAAATCAGGAACTGACCTGGGCTCATAGGACTCTGTAGAAAGAATCATTTTCCAAAATTATTTAAACTGATGTGAAGAGTAATTTATTTTTCTGTTTAAATATTTTTACTTAATTTCTTCACTTTTCACCTAAGCAGTACCTTCCTTTTAAAAACAGGGCTTCAGAATATATTTAATTCATTGATTAATAATGGAGTAAATCAGTTTTTACTTAGTTCTTGCTTAATGACCTAGCAAAGGCCTCGGAATTTGGCTTAATAACAGTGCTGCAAGATCCTTCAGCTGATGAATTATAGCATAATAATTAACAACTTGCAGTTGTCAGGCACAAAGCCTAGTGATGTACAAAGCCTCTGCATACACAGCATATCAATGATGCCAGTAGCCCACAGTTTGATGTGCTTATTGCTGTCATATCGTAGCTGATAGTCAGCGTATCTGTAAAGTACCCAGAGACTATTCTTTTTTTTCAGTTATAGAGGCTGTAAACATATTTAATTTCCAGAACATCAACAACACATTTAATACAAACTTGTCAGGAAATAAGCCCTCACGTAGACGGTTCTGTCTCAGAAATCCATTAAAAATACAAATTCAAATTTTGCTTCCAGAAGAATCTTCTTAACATAAATCAGCTGTTCTCAGCTCCACAATTCTCTAATCATAGTTGATCTCAGCTTGACCTAAGCCAGAGTAATTAACAGCAGCTAAATGGCTGCTCTAATTTACGTGACCTGGTGTGGTTTCTCAGAGAGTCCTCACCAGCCCAACAGATGCCCAGTCCCTACCCAAGCTGCCCAGAGTGCTTCATCTCTTCCAGTTTTTAACCAAACAGCTTGTAACAGTGTGGAAAACTCGAATTTTCAGAAAGATAGAATAGTTCAATCTGTAAAGAGAGAAATACAACACACTCAGACAAATCCACCTGAAAACACAGCCTGGAATCTAACTCCCTACAAATGGCACAAGCAAACTGTGGAAGCAGAAGGCAAGCTGCTGACGTCCCTGAGCATCACTAAATAACAGGAGATTCCAGAGACTCCCAGTGCTCCAGCACGTGGATGCTTTCCAAGGAATATTCTTGGGCACGGTGGGCAGCTGATGATGCCCAGAGCTGTAACTTAGCTGACAAAGCACAGGACTTCTCTGACCAGCTTCTGCATTCCAGTTGTGACAAGGATTGCAGGAAAGTCCTCTGGGACTAGAAGGTCCTCAGCTGCCACAGCAAAGATGCACCTGGGTGTTTCTGTCCCTTCACTGAACAGCCCAGGTAAAGCCAAAAATGGCCCAAGTTCCATCTAAAGTGCTAGAGGACCACAAGACCTATTCAGTCAATAAGAAAAAACTGTCCCATCGATGCAGCCCAAGTAGTCTGGATACAGCCATAAATACTAGAGCAGGAACATCTCCAAAGCTCTTCAGTTTTAAACACGAACCTTTCACTCAGAAGCCAACACGTCAATCAAGTCTGTTTGCAAATCTGCCCTTAAACAATAGATGAATGTGCCCGTCTTCAATAAAAGAGCAGCTCATAAAGCCCATCTCAGCTCCTTCAGCCAGAAAACAGCTGGATATGTGCCCTGGCTCGGCAGCCTCACCAAGTGTGCACCTCTGAGACCCCTGAACGCTGCTCCAAGGAGCAGGCAAGGGCCAAGGGGCTTTTGCAGGGTCTCTGACAGTTGTCTGAGGTCTTCTGATCACTTCTCTACCTCCTCGGAGAAAAAGAACCCGTGAAAGTGGCTGGGGGAAGGGGGAATCTAGAGCAAATGCTATACCATGGAGACATCGAAATCCATCTGTTTTACCGAAAAAAATGAGGAAGGCAACAACACACTTCCTAGAAACTAGTTCTGTTGGAGTGTTAAGATACCAGTCAAAGCTTCAAGACAAGGCTAAAAGAAGTGAAGGCTTGAGCTGTGACTACAAAACATATTTTTCTGGCCGGGTTTTCTATCACCAGGTTAATGGAGTTCTCCAGGACACTCGTGTAAGTGCCCACCTTGGCTCAGGGGAGTAGAACCTGTTCCCAGGAGCAGCAGTGCCTGCAGCCACCTTTGCCTGAAGAAAGGTTTCAATTCAAGAGTGCAGTTTCTGGAAAAACAATTAAACAGGAGCTCTGCAGCAGCTCGAACTGCCGGGAAGGCTGTCAGCCCTCATGACACCCAAGCACAAGCGATCTCTCCAGCTGCCAGGCTGTCTGGCCAACCTGGAAACAGCCGCCCAGTTCTGGCCTCGCCTACAAATAGGGCTCTTTGGTGTCAGCAGGAAACACAAACTTTCAAGGGCAGAGTATAAACTTGCTGCACAGGCTCCTCCAGGTACCTGATGCCACTTTGGTGTAGCCACTATTAAATTTGTGCACGCTGGAAGGCAACTGGAACATTAATGAAAAGGGTCAATTTTGGAAAAATTCAGATGGTTTTGAGCGCTCATGACGGAGCTTAAGTATCATGTCACACAGTGGTTTGGGTTGAAAGAGACCTCAAAGGTACTCTTGTTCCAACCCCCTGCCATTGGCAGGGACACCTTCCACTAAGCCAGGTTGCTCAGAGCTCTATCCCATCTGGTCTTGGACACTTCCAGGGATGGGGCAGTCACAGCTTCTCTGGGCAGCTCGTGCTGGGGCCTCAGCATCCTCACAGTGAAGAATTTCATCCTACTATCTAATCTAAAACTACGCTCTCTCAGTTTGAAACTGTTTCCTCTTGTGCTGTCACTCCAGGCCCTTGTAAAAAGTCTCTCCCCACCTATCTTGTCAGGTCCCTTCAGGTACTGGAAGGCCACGATTAGGTCACCCCAAAATCTTCTGTCCTCCATAGGCTCTCTGATTTCTTAACAGAAGTCTCAGGCAGGAAAAAGATGTTCCAGCAGAGAAGGTGATCCAGTTTGGGTAGCATTTGCCTCACTGAGTCCCCTTTAGCAGAACATTTCATCAATCCATTTAATGCCAAGCGATGGTTTGCCTGCACGTGCAAATCTGAAAGGACTTTGGTTTTAGGCTGGAGTGGTAGAACTTCAGCCTGACAACGAGAAACATCACAGTGATCTAATGACCACATCATTTTGGCCAACACAGCAGTTTGCTTACAGTCTGTCTGTAAAAACAGAGCAGATGGTCCTAAGCTTTCTTGCAATTTTTAAAAGTCTTAAGCGTACCACATGGCAGACTTCAGGCTCAGGAATGGCTTTAAGGAATAGCCAGCTTTGCAAAGCCCAGCTCGATGGCTGTGGATGTAGGCAGGACATGATTGCAAAAGCCAGCACAGAGGACTCATAGTACCTGGTGACGAAGGGAGAAGACACCAGGGGTTAAAAGGAGGGAAAAGCAGAGATACCACAAGCAGTCACTAAAAGGCAGGAGAGAAACAGTGCAAACTGGCATGGAAGAAGAATACAGAATAAAAGATGGAAATTGGAAAGGAGCAAAAATGCCAGAAGGGTGGTCAGGCACTGGAATAGGCTGCCCAGAGAAGTGGTGAGGCCACCATCCCTGGAAGTACTCAACAGGTATGTGGATGTGGCACCTGGGGATGTGGGTGAGCACTTGGCAGTGCTGGGGATTGGCTGGACTTGATGACTTTAGAAGTCCTTTCCAACCTAAGTGATTCTGTGCCTCAATGACTCCAACAGAAGGGCAGGACAGAAAGATGAATGACAGTGAACCGGGATCCCTTGCCGATGGGATGGAGGGCCAAACCATAAATCCACAGAGGAAAATCTTTGCATTCCCTAATGAGGCCTCAGAGGAGATTATCTGTGACAGTCCTTTGGGAAATGCATGAGATTAATCTGCAGGTACAGAAATGCCACAGTTTGAAGGCTTTTAGGGGCTCTAAGCCCTCAAGAGACTTTCAACTATGGGCCCCAGTGTCTTTGAAGGGGATTATTTTGGCAGGAAGCTTTGTAAGAAGAGACAAATTGAAGACCCAAAGGAATGTCCTAAAAAACTGACAGGTGATCAGAGATCTCACGGCTCTATCAGGTGCACTGCAAGAAGTCCATGGAGAATTCTGTGGCCATGAAGTTCCTGTGAACCTCCTAGCAACAGCTCTGGCTCAGGCCTATGTTGGGTTCAAAGTGGAAAAAATCACCAAGCAGCAGACACCGGATAGTTAAAACTCCTCAGAGAGAAAAATGCAAAATGTTTTCGTGCTGCAGCACAACAAATGACAGGAGTCATTTTTCAAGAAGAAAATGCGACTCTGCAGACAACAGGCTTATCATGTGCTATTAAGTGTAAAAATTAGTGTAAGATAGGCTGCTAACATCATCACTCAAATCCTTCCTTGGAGATATACTGCAGCATAATAGAATTTCTCAAACCCCAGATAGGAAGAGCAGGCAGTCTCCTCTGCATGAAGATTAGCTAAAACGATGGCTTAATCTTTCTTTTTTGGACTGCTTAAATCTATGCTTGTCTTCAAGAATCCAGAAGGCAAACTTAAATGTAGATAAGGTCACCGTCAGCACAGGCAGGACCTGGGAAGAAAAGCCACAAACCCTTGAAAGTGTCTCTGTTAATCATAAATCACTGAAAAGTATTCAGCCAGTTAAGGAGGCACAGACTACAGCTGGCCCAGAGAAATAGCAGAGACCTTTCCTGGCTGCCAGCACACTTGAGTTTATACGGAAAAGTTACCAAAAGGAACAAGCAGGGACACCTCGGTCATGACCAGCCAGAGTCACAAAAGGGTTTTCCCAGCTTAACCAGTGGGAACAAAAAGTGGCAAATTCATAGACTAGCTTCAGGCACTGAAGGATGAGACAGCATCCTCCAAACAAAACTGAGGAAGAGCCAAGCCCACCAGGAACCACAGGAGACAGACTTAATTGAATTTGGTCATCAACAGTGTTGCCAGCCCACAATCACTCCCCATCTAAAGGAGTGAGGAGAAAAGTTGCCTAAAATTTGAAGAAAGCTTAAGAATATTCCCAGGGTCACAGGAGGAGCTTGTGCAACAGCAAAGAACTGAAACAAAACCGTGCACCCATTTTCAGTCTAAACGCCCAAATCACCCCGTCTCCTCCGCAAAGGCTCGGCTGGATGGACTTGAGATCATTCTCAAGCTCTAAATAGAGTACAGAGAATGGAAAATAACTTCCAGCACTGACAATATTGTCCCTGTTTAGCTAACAAGTATTGATTTCTTCCTCAGCCACTCCAATGCAGATGAAAGCAGCACAGATTTGGTTCTTTTGTTTAATTCCCTGAATCCAATCCGTTTTACTGATGCTATCACCAGACTCTGAGGACTGATTACCCATGTGCTATTTAAAGTCAGAGAGGTGCTTACATCTCATTTTATTTGGGACCAGTGGCAATTGTAGGTTACGCAGGAAGTTTTACCTTTTCTTCCCTTTTTTTTTTTTTTTGTTTGTTGTTGACAAAGCTCTCCCATGTGAAGGGACAGATCTCTGTAAAAACAAGCTGTTCTCAGAGCAAGAGAACAGATGATGCCTTGTTCTCCTACAGATTTATCCCTTTTCTACACAAGTGCAGAAACACTGCTTCCACTTCTGCCACAGTTCCATCTCTCCAGGAAGGAAAGATCTGGAGGGCTGGGCACTGGAACAGGCTACCCAAGGCAGTGGTCACAGCACAAAGCCTGTCAGAGCTCAAGGAGTGTCTGGACAACACCCTCAGGCACAGAGCGGGATTGCTGGGATGTCCTGTGCAGGGCCAGGAGTTGGAGCCAATAACCCCTGTAGGTCCCTTCCAACTTGGGATTTTCTGTGATTCTGTGGTTCTGTTATTCACCTCATAAAGCTTTTTCCCTACCATTTCAAGCTGAAGGAGCTCAAGTGGACATACATGAGCTGCAGCTGAAGTTTTCCACCTGTGACTGAGAAAAACAGGAGGCAGTAGTGTAACAATTAATCTATTTATCATTTATTCCTTCCCTATAGGTGAGTCTTCCCTCTCTTAATTCAGATGCAATGAGCAAAGTGCATTTGCTTGCAGTCTTACCAGTTGTGCACGTGTTGTGAAGATAGAGCTGTCCCGATCGAGATGACAAGTAAGGATGACAATTTATGAGCTGCCCATATTTCTGCCAGGTTTGCATTAAGCAAAAAGCCCCAGAGTCTGTAGGCAGGAGGGTCACGAGGCATCACTCCAAGCCTCACAGCTGAAGGGCAGAAATAAACGTCAGAGATTTTTTACAATGTTTATAATCCTCTGTATTTAAAGCCATCCAACTGGAAAATCCACTTTGCAGAGTGGATTTTCACACAAAAGCAGAACCTCATTCAGGACCGTCCGCTTTAGTCCAGCTTTGGTTTTGTATTGCCAAACTGAGGACACACGGTCCTGCTATCACGACTGCAAGTGGTAAGAGAATTACAAACCAGGCAGGAATGCCACATCCACCTGGTATCCCCCATATCCTATAGAGCCTCATCTACCGGCCACATTCATTGTTTCTCTACAAAACCCTCCTCAAAATCTCCTGAAATGCCTGCTAGCCCATTTCTCACTTCCAGTCCAGGGTACAAACACAGCCAGGGTCACCCTGTAAGGAAATACACGGAGCCCCCAGACACAGCTGAGGCTGCTGCTGCAGCACCTCTGCATTTCCACAGCATCCTTAAGAAACAGGGATCTGAACCACAGCGCAGCAGAGGCAGAGCCATCAAAATTCCGTGCCCATCGCCACGCTTCTTTCCAGCAATTGTAAATCTATTATCAAATACACTCTCAGACACAATCTGGGACACGTGTCTGGCACACATGGCGTCAGGCTATAAATAGTCAGATATAGACAATCATACCAGATATAACAAAGATTATTTGATTAAGCTGAGGCTCTGCCCTGCTGAACAGCCTGTGATCAGTGGAGACACCTTGTAGGAGCTGGCTCAGAGCAGCACCACCATGTCCCAGGAGCAGGAAGATGCTGGAGGGCTGCAGTTACACCCTATGCCCTTGTAGTCTCATGTTCTTTTAGCCCACATAACCAGGGTATTTCTAGGGTTCCAGCTGAGCCTACATAAATTTTCAGTGGTGTTTTTTACTGGTCCCTACGAGTTTTATACGGGGAATCCGGAGTAAGCAGCTGCTCACTGCCACACTCAAGAAGTACTTGACTGGCAAGCACCAGTAGGGGCCATTAGAGCATTTGCAGCTGTACTTCCTAAAAGAACGGCAGTGTAAGGTCAAACCACTCTAACTACACGTTATTTTCACTTTATCCAGTATCTCTGTACAACCCACAAATGTCTAGCATGACGGGAGCTGCATTACTCTTTCAGAGCTGCCACAGCTCATACACAGGGCATGAAATCAGAGCACATTCCCACCGCAAGAAGGCAACGGGTCCTGCACTGCTGAAGTGACAAGCAAAGCACTTCAGACCACTGCAGCCCCAGCCTCACCAGAGCAGCAGAGCAGAGGGCAGCAGACACTGTTTAAATGCAGACAAATCTAACCACCTGAGCTGAACCCACACTCTGTATCACACCTGTGTGCTCACCTTCTCAGAAACACTGACAGACAGCAAGCTCAACTCTCCAGGGCTTTGGATTTGCCATGGCCACCCACACCCTCATAAATCCACATTGCACTTCTCTTCCAAATTAGATTCTCCACACTTTGACCCTACTTTGCTCAGGTGTGACAAGTTTTGTGAACCACAGGTAGCAATCACACCCAAACACTCAAGGAACTAATTTGGATTCCATGCAGAAGAGGAGCATTTGGAGCCTCCAGATCCTGTGTGGGGAGCCCAGAGCGGAACTCCCATCTCAGAGCTGTTCCCTGCTGCAGCTGACAGGGCAGCAAGCTCCCTGCCTGAAAACAAAATGAATTTGGTATAAACCAAAGTACATGCTGGGAACATCTGAGAACTGTGGTGCTGCTTCCTCTTTTTGAGTTACCAAAATCCATTTCTGAGGCACTGAGGGATGTTCACACAACAGGGATACTGTCTCCTATTCAGTCAAGACAGAAGTTCCACCTCTTGCTTCCCAGCTGGGAGGAGACGTATTTTAAGTGCCTCTCCTGCCTGGACCCTCAGCCATCCCAGTGACCCAACACTCATCCTTGAACTCTGCAATACAAAGCTCCTGAGGTCCAGCCCTCAGCAACCCCAGGCTCAGCTGCTCTCCAGCTCACACACAGCTCTTGCAAAGCTACTTGATCCAAGCTATGAAACACAGCTGAAGAGGCAAAAAACATTAAAAGAATGCTTGGTCCACATGTGCATTTTATCTGCTTACAGAGGAGGGGATGAAAGTGGGGTATGACCCATCTGCTTTTCTGTAACATCACTGTTTCCTCAGTACACATTCATACAACCCACAACAAGCTGATGCACAGGACTGACAGGGAAATAAGTGTAAAGAATAAAACAAACAATTTGGGAAAACCAGAAATTATTCCAGCAGAAATTTCCTCAGTTTTGTCTCCTGCAATTACTTGGCATCCAAGATGATGCAAACTCAGACTGAAGAATTTCAGCAGTGGGTAAGGACCATCTGCTCTTTCCTTTTCTTCTGTCTAATAAGGGTTGAGCTCATAGTACAGGCTTTTCCAGAGTTTCTGAGGAATTCTTTCCTTACCCTGCCTGCTGCATGTCCAAAACTGGCAAAAAGACAGTATCTTTCCATTTTAATTCAAATGAGATTGGAAGTGTTTGGACCTCTTGAGCCTTTTGGGTGGTCCATGAGGTTCAAAACTCAGAAAAGGATGAGACAAACATCACACACTAAACATGGCAGCAACCCTCAATGACTACCCTGTACTCTGAAAAAATGAGTTCAAAAGGGGGATCATAGGAACTCATGTCTGAAATCTGTGAATGAACAGCCAGCAAAGTAAAGAACAAGATGGAAGGATTAAAGGCCAAACCAGTGCTTATTAACAACCAAAATAAACTTGTTCTGAACTTGTCAGAAACGAACAACAAAACGAATCCACACCAGGTAGCTTCCACCACCTGTAATCCCTGCAGGAATGTGTCAGAACTGACCTCCATCTTCTTATCCAGCAGCAGTGAAACAAGAGAAAGGAAAGGGACCAACACATGTGATGCTGCATTACTGATCCTGTAGTAAAAGCATCCATTATTCTCAGGAGAGAAGCTGGAGCTGGCAAGTGAAACAGGATTTTCTGTCCCCTGGAGAATCCCAAAGCAGCCAACAATATCAAACTCATTCCACAACATTCCTCACTGGAGATAAGTCCTTTTTGCAAGAAGCTGCAAACCTTCTGCAAGTAAAGCTTGCTTTTCGGGAGAGCTACTGGCTTTCATTAGCCAAATTGATATATCATCATTAAATCTGACACTTGAGCACTTCCAGCTATGAAAGGCCAGGGTTATTTTTTAAAAGTAGTATTAACCCAGAAGAAGTTTCTCCAGCAAGCCACAAATGTCTTTAGGTAAAGTGGCTCAACTGCAAAGACCAAATTCAGCTGGAGAAGTTTCTGTTTCAGAGTACTAGGCTTCCTTAGCGATTAATTAGTTTATTGAAGGCTTAGTGAAAGTTTATTTTTCAAATTGCATGTAAAGAATTTTCTGGCTTTATTGTGTTCATAGCATGTTTGTGCAGCTCAACAAAGCCTCCGTCCCATTCCCTAAAATAATAGGTTGTATGCTTTCTTTCTAAGGACAACAAATTGAATTAAACTGTCTGGGGAGTTGAATTCTCTACAGAATTTTCCTTGGGGATTTAATTTGAAATATCGATTTTTTTGCAAGTAGCTCTCCATGTTTTTGTTACAAGTTGAAGAGAAAAGCAACATTCTGAAGATGGAAATTCATCTGTAGGCAGTCACTGGCTAATTTGAGTACCATTCTGAAAACCCAGCATTTAAAAAGTATTTTAGAAAAAAGATCTGGTCACAACATTTGGTAGGGGAGCCCCACTAGGCAGAGCTGCCCTTGGCAAGTCCTGGACCAGGCTGCCCAGGACAATGATTGAGTCCCCATCCCTGGAGGGATTTCAAAGCTGTGTGGATCTGGCACTTGGGGACGTGGTCAGTGGTGGCCTTGGCAGGGCTGGGGGAATGGCTGGACTCAATGATTTTGGAGGGATTTTCCAACCTAAGTGATTTTATGATCATTACTAGTGCTAGCTCCTACTGGTATGAAAATTATTAATAAGCAAATATATGCTACAAGAATGTGGGAATTGCTGCACAAGGAAGATGACAACAGGTGTTATTTTTGGAATATTAACACAGACTTGGAGTACTAAGAGAGCATCAGTCAAACAAAGTCGGCCCTTTATTAGTACAGCACGACGCACACACGTCTTGCCTCACTGTGGGGTTTGCTCGGTCCACCAAACAATTAGTACGGTTTTACACCACAAGAAGGGCTGGTTCACACTAGATACTAGGAAGAAATTTTTTTTACAATGAGGGCAGTGAGGCCCTGGCACAGGTTGCCCAGAAAAGCTGTGGCTGCCCCATCCCTGGAAATGTTCAAGGCCAGGTTGGACAGGGCTTGGAGCAACCTGGGATCATGGAAGGTGTCCCTGCCCATGGCAGGGGGTTGGACTGGATGGCCTTTAAGGTCCCTTCCGGCCCAAATCAGTCTGTGATTCTATGATTCTGTGACTGACAGCACGAAGGACCATTTCTTCCACCAGACACTTGAAGTCCTGTGCCAGCCCCTGACCTTGAAAACTGAGTGCAATCGGAAACCAAGTCAAAGACTAAAATCCCAGCCTAATACAAGGTAGAGGATAAACCCCAACCTCCAGCCCTACAGGGTCACGGTCCTTACACAAAACCAGTGCTGTGCAACCACCAGAGACATTCCTCTGCAATGGATTCACTGTGTTCTCCTAATCCAGAACTGGCCTCTTTAGCAGCTGGCAGTAAAAAGAAAGCGCCAAGTCATCTATTTCCACATTTGGGGATGATGAAAAGCACTTGAAAATGCTCAGCACTTCTGCAATAATTATAACAAGCACAGTACTTGTTTTGGGAAAGTATAATGTATTCTGGGGAGCCGAATCACATCAAAGAGGAAGCTTTCAGACACTTCAAGGAGCAGCATATGAAGACATATATAGAGAGATATAATTATCACCACGGTCACAAGTCCCTCTTAGGCAAGGATCACAGGAAGGAGAAGCAGATAAGCGAAGCATTGTGGACACAGAGCTAAGGCTGCAAGTTGATGTAACATCAGTTCTCATTACCTGGATATGGTACCAGCTGGGCTGCAGCAGTGCTGCTCTTTTTGCAAGATTTTTTTACCCGAGGATGAGCTGTAACTATTCAAAACCCCCACTCATTCTCTTGGGACAGTGCCCCACAGTTATCTGAGTCCCCTACAGGCCCCAAAGCTGGTCAGCAGCTCCAACACAACTAATCACAGCCTTTTCAAGGGTGAAAATCCCTGTTCCCCACTGCTCAACCTTCCTGCTACACCTGAATACCTGTCAGGGGATCTGTGCATGCCTGTCTGAAAGATGCCTCCACCCCAGCACCTGGTGGGTGTGAGGGCATGTGAGATAAATAATCATGTCTGCAGTTGGCCTCTGTCTATAGCCCCAGGCTGGCCCCACTGCATGGGAAAGTTTGGCCAAGCCTTCATTGTTTAACTGTCAACCAAACTAGGGACTTGGTTTAATCAGTTCAGCCCCATCAAAAACTGCTCAGAAATCTCATGTGGCACATGCAGCAAATCACAGGTACAAGGTGGAATTGCACGAAAAATTATTTTTCTTTCAGTTTTGGCAGAATCTAAGAAATAGGTGCATATGGCCTCATTTGAGTGTAAGTGGAAGAAAAAGTCTGGTGTACCTGAAAAAAAAAAAAAAAAAATGACACAAAACCAAAATCCACTTGAAAACCTCCCTTGGTTTTTTTTTTCCCTTTTTGACTTCCAGTCACTGCTGGACATGCTGGAGTCCCCTCGGCTCTGTCTCACATGGAAAGAAGCAAATCCAGAACAGCAGAGCCAGCAAAGCTTGGAAATTAGTCAATATTGTCATGGAATTTATAGGATCTTAATACTAATAATTAACTGTTATTCCAATTAGAATATCTTGTAAATACAAATTCAAATCGATGTAATTTGCTCCAAATGGAGCAATGGGGTTCAAAAGTTATGAAGAAAAAACAGAACCTCGCCAACACAATCTCATCTGCCTCCAAAGAAATCAAGCTAAAATACAGCAAGGGGAGGAATTCTTACATTTTTCATCCATCTGAAGCCAGGATCTATTGAAAACATGGTGCAGTTTCTCAGGTGCATTTTCTCTGTAACATTTCCTACAGCCACCCGGTATTTTCAGGAAAGAAGATTAAGAACTGAGGTCATTTGCTGAACACTGAGGCTGGCAGCTTTGTCTTGTTAGTCAACCACAGAAATCTGTTGCCTGGCAGGGTGCAAGCATGCAAGTGCCAAAAACGTACAGCAAAGGTGGGGCACTGTGATCGTACCTGAACAAGAGGAAGGGGAAAGTGAGCACAGAACAGCTACTTGCACATTCCATAAAAAAGGAGCTCAACCCACCCCTGCCCCTTCCCCCAGATGCTCAAGGGGCTTCTTTAGGATTTTTACTCAAGGATTTTATTTTTTCTTTTTTTGCCATCAAACCCTGGCTGTAGAGAGGAAGCGATGATGATGGCACCATCCCAGGCTGGGTGAAGCAAAGAGACACATTCCTCCCTCCTGCCTGATCAGCAGCTCTGCTGTTTCCGAAGAATTGATGGTGTCCAACTCCAGGATGAATCACACCTCCCACCCTCACCTAATGGCTCTCCTAAGAGCAGGAAGGTAAATCCTGCTCCCAACACTGCTGTCACCACTCTTATTAAAACTTTGCAAGCTTCATTTTTCTAGAAGGCTGAGATTCTGCTCCAAGGTAGGGATTGTGCTTATTACTGGGAAAAGTCTCTCCATGCCCCACCACCTGCTCCTGCTCTTCCTTCCATAGCAATCCTGGTCTTGCCTCCAGTCACCCAATCTCAACTCTCCGCACAGCTCACGGTGTTTAAAATTGCAAGTTTGGAAAGATGCAAGAAATAAAGAGAATGTTTGTGGCGCCTTCCCCCACCCCCTCTTTCTGTGTTTGTTTTCTGCCGTTTGAGGGAGTTAAATCAGCACAACGCACCCGGAGCCTGCACGAGGTGAAGCGGGAGCACGAAGCTCAGTTCCTGCGGTCTGACTCACAGTGTTTCAGTGCTACAAGCTGAGAATGCAGCAAAAGTCATCTCAGGATTTTTAATTTGGGGGTTTTTTCAACAAGAACCTTCTTAGGATAAGAACTATTCCTTTAAGTCCAGATGTTGCCCCTCAGGGTCTCTTTGAGCACCCTGCGTACCAAATCCATTAAAATTTACCTGGAGACAGCACTGCCCATTCCATCCTCTGTCATTCAAGAGCCCCTCACTACTTTATCATCAAACACGGGCCCTGCAGAGCATGCCCTGGCTGGTACCACATGCACCATGACATTCCCTTCCTTCTCTGCCTTCCCATAAAGCAGGATCCATCCTGTTCACACAGACCTGGGTACTCCAGAGTCTCTCCTCACTCAGTCCCACTGTTTTACATGTTTTTCCCCTACCAAGTCATGGGAAAGCATCTCCTGATACAAAGCCAAACTCCCTTTCATCCGCTTAAGGCAAATTACCCTTTGCCCTATCCACAACAGTCCCAGAGAACAATCTGTCCTGTCTTTCTTTCACACATTTGAAAGCTCACGTGTTCCTCAGTACTGACTCACCAGGATTAAAAAACCCTGAACTCCTGAACCCCTTGATACTCCTGGACATTGGTGCCAAACAAATGAGCGTGATGCTGCCCTCCACAGCATTCCCACTACAGAGCTGACGTGGGGTGCTCAGAAATTTTTTTGCTGCACAGATTCACCCAATTACCCTAATGGGAAGTGTCTGTAAGGGGGAGACATGGAAAAGGAAGAAGAGAAGTTCAGTGCAATTCCTCATCTGTAGTGTCAGAACAACAGAACTTGTTCCACGGCATTTCCTCAGAACATCCCAGAAGGAAAATGAGTCACTGAAGCAGCAGAGGCCAGTTTTGATAGATGGTATATCCACAGCACCAAAACAGCCACAATGATCAGCAGTGCCATCGCATTCCTAAGATAAACAAGGGCCTAATCAGAGGAGAAGAGAAATGACCACTGTGATAGCAAGCCAACTCTTCTAGGAGGAAAAATAAATCCAGATTTCTCACTTCCTCACCTCAGTCATCCATCACTAAATAAGTCTTCTAATTGGGAAGCAGCAGAAGCAACTGCCTTCGACCTGATGCCATAAATGGGCTTTCAAATCAACCAAGCAACAATATCCCCTTCCAAAGCAGAAAATTCCTCAGCATTTCTCTCCCCCATACTTGGAATGGCTTAGTCATCAAATCAGACAGGCCTTGGGTAAAGCCAGGTGCTTCATGAGCATCTCAGCCCCAGCTGGGCACTGACTGAAGGAGCTGCTCACTGGCAGTGCCACTTCTGGGCCTGTCACCAGCAGAGACACTGTCCCTCTGTGGAGCCACCACCATCCCCGCAACCTTCCTCCCCCCACAGATGCCAGTGAGATCCAAGGAGCACATTTCTCATCACGACACAGATCTGGAACCAGTCCAGCCCAGCTGGAGCATCTGCTCTGTATTTGCATCACTTCACAGGATCTTTCCATTGGTTTCTTCGCTGCAGAGATGAGAGCAATTAAAAAACCTCAAGCTCATGTCTGCCATTCTCCCTGTCTTATCTTGGCTCTCTGATTGTCATTGAAATAACCACAACAAAAATTGGAACAGAGACCCAAACTCTGCTCTCAGTGAAATCATCTGCAGGCTCAGAATAAAGTATGGGCTTAAGAGCTTTGCTGTACCAAGCCCTAAATAATGGAGGTAGGAAGGGAACAGCATCCACAGCTCCTCCAGAACTGTGAGAAGCTAAGGGAGACTTTGCATGAACTCAGACAAGACAGAGAATCTAAACATAACCACCTTGACATGTTCTTAATCAAATCACAAAAACCACTGCAGAGCGGGACAGTGATGTAGCGAAACAGGCAAGGGAATGGGATCTGGAGTCCTGGGAGCACAGGGGGCTTCACAGGAACATCAGCAGCATAAAAGCACCCTGCAAGAGACCCCCTCTGCCTACTGAGAAGCAAGAACAGAAGAAGTGAAAGAAGCCAGATGTTTTCTAGTCTCAGGTCACAGTCCTTGCTGATATGTTTATCAACGGTGGAGGGGAAAAAAGAGAACAAGTTGCTCATTTTAGTCTCTCTTTCTGGCCATATCCTGGATGACAAAGTCACAAGTTAAAAAAAATGAGGACACCTACATTCTAGCTCTCAAAGAAAGGCAGAACTGAAGCATCACTTTTCCTGCCATTATCTTTCAAGAGCTTCCAAGATATTTTCACCCCACAGGAAGTCCTCCTTCCTATTCACCACTGACCAGCAGCTGCTCTGCTTCTCCGATGGAAAGCACATCCTCCTTGAGAGTCTCAAGGTACTTCAGACTTCCAATCAGCCACATGTGACTGGCCCCCATAAAGGTGACTTCAAGATGCAAAGCAGAGGAGGATTTACATGGATTAAACTGCAGAAGGGCCTTCAGGTAGGCAGGCTGTAACTATCTAGCAAGGAATAGTACATGGGATGCGGACTCCCGAGGTGACTTTGGCATCCATTAGGATGAAACCACATGGGAAAGTCATGGGACAGGAAAGCAAATTCTCCTGAAGCATTATCATCCATGAGGGACGTCTCTACCAGATCCTGTGGAATGACTTTGCTCTGGGCCCAGAAGCCAGGTGGTGTTTTCAGGCCACAGCTTTTCCAAACATAAACACTTGCAGGCTTTTCAAAGTAGCACTGGGTCAGAATTTCAATAGGGATTCACAGCCAGCCATCCCTAGCAGGGATTTGCCAGGCTCCAACATCAAAAGGACGGTGAAGACAGGTGGCTCCTGTCTCCAAGGACACCTCACTGAGCAACTCTGACATCAGCTGGGCCAAGGCTGCCATGGACAAACTACGCCAGCATGTGTAACAAAAACACCTCAAGGAATGGGCACAGGGCTCCGTTTGGCCAAACACATGAGAATAAAGAAAAATGGAAATAAATTTGAAAGGAGAACACATCATACCCTTAAAAAAAAAGAAACCAAATCCTCCGAAATTGCCTCCCAGTCTGTCCAAAAAACTGTAACGACAGTTCCTTGGTGAGGCACTTGCAATCATAAATCCAACAGACACAATCTCCTGAGCAGAGATGCTACAGGAATGAGGATGCACAACAGATGCAATGCAACCCAGAGTGCATTGTGTGGAAGTAAAAGGAGGTCAGCTTTATTTCCAGGTACATAGTGGGTTATATGATTATTTTTCCTTTTTCTTAGCAATGTGGGATGAATGTAAAAAGGGCTCCTGTTCCGGTGTGTGCCATGTACATCGCAGGGGACGCCAGCACAAAGGCAAGAGGCCAAGTGACAGCTTTGGAGCCAAGAGAGGACAGAGATGACTTCAGCCTTTCCTGTGTCTACAAGCTAGGGCTAATTAACTGAGGATGGAGTGTAGGCTGGGGCACAGAACTGTGGCCAAGCTGCCCTTGGGCTCTCTTGCTGGCTGGCCTGGGCAGGGGAGGCAAATCCTTTTTGTGTCCTTGCGCCTCCCTGCCCCTTCCCTCAGCCTCGGGTCAGCGGCTGAGGAGTTCCCTTGCTTTTCCACAGGAAGCACTGAAGCACGTCCCCAGCCTCTGGAACAGCAAAGAAATAATTAAGTAAGATAATAAAGCATCAAGCCCTAAATATAGAGAAAGCCTCACCAGGAAAGCACCTTCTCCAGCCCCATCGTTTAAACACCCACAGCAGCAGAGAGTGGTTATGAAGAACTTAAAAGACCAAACACCCTGGTGGGCTGAGATCAGGATGAGAAACCTCATCTCCACAGGTAATTTTTCACCAAGTTATAAAGCAGGCAGAACTGTGACTTTGAATGAAAGAGCCAACTCAGCTTCCACTGGAGCTCCAGTGCTGCTGTGCCAGCATAAATTTTAATAAAATACCGATATAAATTTAGTCTTTTTACCCCTTGAAATGTTGCTCTATATAGAATGAGACTCACGGGCCTTTAAATAACAGTCTTTTCAAGCGTTACAATGAGCTATTTTGCCCACGTAAGTAGATACTTTATTCCAGCAACTTGAAAATGGTTCAGAGAGCTGCCTTGCCCTGCTCAGAGCCATAAAGCCACTCCGCATCTCCACAAACTGATTTGTCAGGTATGCTACTACTACAGTTTCTTCTTTGGCCTGCTAGTCTGTGCCCTATTCACCAAACAACTCACGAAGTCAAAGAGCACATTTTTATTCTAAAGGAACCTGTCTGACACAGCACAGATTTCAATTGAGATCAGCGTGAGAGATGTGTATATTCCTTCATATTCAATGTGTGTGCCCAGTGAATTCAGCTCCAGAACAGAATCAAAGGCTCCACAAAGACCGTCCATTGCCTGCTGCAGCTGCAAGCAAGATCTGTGCCACACAGGTGCATCTTTATAAGCCTATTTAATTTTAATATCTTTAAATTGTGGCACTTCTTTTTACAGTTGAAGTAGGAACTGACATTACCATCTGTAAGGTATTTATTTCTAACCTGCTCCAAAAGGCTGCTTCTCCCATGAATTTTCACTGTATGCCTTTCTAACCCATGTAGAACTCGGCTTGCAAAGTCAACCATAAATCAGTCACAGCAAGACACAGGTGAGACACCCTTTTACACGAACACGTCACCCTCTGAGTGCTTTACCTCAAAGAGGTAGAGCCTAGAAAACCCAGAGCTGCCTTATTTACAGCTCCTAGGAGAGGGACAGTATTTCAGAATTCAAAGCCTTGGTGGTTAAAGGAAAGAAGTAGCAGCTTCCAAACAAAAGTATCAGCTGGTTTTGCTTCCCGCTGACATAATTCATCTGTGGGGTTTATATGTTATGTGAGGCAGTAAAATGGTGCTGAACAACACAAGACAAGTTGGCATCACCCCCACTGGGAATGTGCTGAAAATACAGAGTAAAGGAAAGGAGGAGAGAGCATCACTGAGCAGAACATGGATAACCTCTCCCCCTCAGATCAGGCACACCAGTGATCTCCACTCAGAATGGGAAAGAGGGATATGTTACATAAAGGTGCAGGTTTTTTATATCCTGTCTCATTTTTCTCAGCATCCCTTGGGCTCCTCACAGTACCAGCATCGACTGTAAGGGAAACAGGGAGAAGCTTCTCCTGATTTTACCCCGAACATGGTAGGAAGGGGAAGTGATGTAAAGGCAAACAACAGTGTAGGCAAAAAGTACTGGAGAGTAAAGTCCTCAGACAGAAACTCAAAACTACTCAAGCAACGCTGCAACTGGAGCCCAGCAGCAGGAAAAGAGACAGGACTTTCTAGTTAGAAAGGCCACCTGGATCAACCACTGCTCAGGGCAGACAAAGAACAGCTGTCCTGAACATCCCTGTGGCAGAAGGCAGAGCTGGCACCTCCTCTCGCTGAGAAGCAGCAGATTGTTTCCAGGACAGAGCTGGCTTTTGTGCCGACATCACAAATCCACTTCAGAGACCTGAAGTGGAACAGCTTGTTCTCCTGTCCGTGGATTTTCACAACCGTGTAGCCTCCGGAGCTGCCAGGCTGTGCTGTGATGGATGGCCTGGTGTCCAACACAGCTTTCTGGAGGTCAGCAGGAGACACGCTGTTTTCACCGGGACAGCTGCAAACCTGGGCAAGGGATGATGCAAGAAGGCATGGCTGTGCCTACTGCCCACTTGCACCTCGTGCCATGACGGCAGGAGCACTCAGACATCCCTGCTGAGCCTTTATGACTCTGAAACTGGGAGTCCTCCAAGCAGGTGAATCAGCTCCATGGATTTTAGGGAACAATACCGGTGTGTGGTAGCAGTATGGTAATCACTGCTCTCAACGTATTCTGCTCCCACGGATGCGAAATAACCAAAACATGCACAGAAATGTAGGTGGTGTGGGTTTATCCTCTCTTGGTGCAAGACATATCCCATGCTTGGCTCAGCCACAAAGGGCATCTTCCACCTCCTTTCAGCAAAACACACTGGAGTGACCTTGACAGAACACAGAAACTGATACTGAGTCCAAATGACTGGCCCAAACCGTTTAGATTTTACTCTGCAGCAACTGGGATGTGATTCTCACGTGCTGAACCACAAACTGACCCCAGCTTTTGCTGAAGACAAGCCTTGCCAAAGGCTGCCAGGCTGGGGGGTACACTCCATGCCCTCCAAGTCATTGTGCTTTCCCACAACAAAACAGTTCTTGGAAAGATTTCTCGCAATTTCAGGCCCAGTGTGAGCACCAAATTTACTCATTTTAACTTGCAGAATGTCTCAGAGCATCCCACTTTTGTGACGAGGCTCCTGCCTTCCCCTCCAGGCCCTCCAGGCTGTCCAGGTGATGACTGCATGGCAATGACAGAGTAACTGAGGCTGGAGAGGACCTCCACGTGCTTGTCCAACCTGCTCAGGCCAGGACCCCACATCACAGTTGGGTCAGGTTGCCCAGGGCCTCACCCAGTTGAGTTTTTAATGTCTTCAAAGACATCCATTACCTCATGTCCTTCTTCCATGGAGCTCTGCAAGGAGCCCAACTCCATCTTCTACACAACACACTTTTAACTAACTGCAGACTAAAACTACAGGATGTGTCCCAGCCCCAGGACCACCTTGGTGGCCTTCACTGCATTTTCTCCAGTTTGGCAACTTCTCTCAAAACTGGGGCAAACCAGAGCAGTCCAGATGCGACCTCAGCAGTGCTGGGAGGAAGGAATTAATCCCTTCCCTTGATGGCTGGTTACACTCTAGCTTAGGCAGCTCGCTACACACCAAGGCATGTTCCACGTGTGGCTCCCCAGGAACACCAGGTCCTGCTCTCATGAGTTCTGATGAGCTACTCCCTACCCAGCCTGCAGGCTGCTCCATCCCAGAGGCAGGATTTTACAGCTGTCCCTGTTGAAAATTCCTAAAAATGACAAGTTTTCAGCTCCAGCGGCACAGCCCTAGCACCATGGTACTGGTTATTCCCTTTGATCAGAATTTCTTCTCTGACCTGAAAGGTGTTCCTCGTTTGTCAGTTCAGATGAAGCATTCCCACAAGAATGCCATCCCTCCTATAAACTTCCATCTCCTGCCACCTGTCAGCTGGAAAATTCCCAGCTGGGTGTTATGTGATAAATCCACTGCTCCCGTCTGAGATCTGCCCTGCCTCAGCTGGCTGCCCTTCACACTGCACTTCTTGCTGCCCAGAACATATTGATAAAAACGCACGTCTGATACGGGCTGGAAAACGAGGGGAAGTTGTAGCACTCAGTCAACAACATGGACACCTTCCAGCAGCAAACCAGTGCCTTCAAATATGATGGATCATAAGCAAGTAGAGCCAGCTTCTGACTGCTCTTGCACTAAGGAAAGAGTACCAATAAAAACACCAAATTAAAAAAAAAAAAAAAAAGGTAATAATTTGAATTTGGTGTAGGCTGTGTGTCTTAGGTGAACGCTCAGGCAAAAAAAAATGCATCCAGGTAAGCTGAGAGTGCACATCTGTAAGTTAAGGCTGAAAGAAGAGGACAGTCAGGTTTTAACATTTTTGCCACCTAAAAGCAGGGTGTGACCACTATGAGCAGCTCATCCAAAACACATTCCTGAGTTTCACAGCAAAACTCACGATACCCTCACATTTGCTACGGGACCAGACACAAAGCAAACAGAGGGACTTTGAGTTAAGACTGCCAATCCAAACAACAGGAGCTGTAATCCTGTGCCTGATAAGTCAAGTTTTCCAAACACATCCGTATACCCAAAACCTGAAACTAAAGTATTTCATTCATAGGATCAGCTGAAGAAATCTGAAGCATTTAGGTGGTGTAGGAATAAGGAGCCTACCAAGAGCACAACCATTTCTAAATCCCCTTGGACTGACTCCAAGTATTTAGATAAATAAGAAACATGGACAGATGGCAAACCCCTCCCATGTGTAAAATTCTGCTACTTGGGCAAAACTGTCACACAACATCCAGAACTGTCAGAGGCGAAGGATGCACCGGTTTGCTGGCAAAGGGAATCATTAAGCTCCAGTTCATTCATCCCTGGAAGTGGCTGCCCCATCCCTAGCAGTGTCCAAGGCCAAGCTGGATGGGGCTTGAAGCAACCTGGTCTAGTGGAAGGTGTCCCTGCCCTTGGCAGAGGGTGGAATGGGATGGGCTTTAAGGTACCTCGCAGACCAAACCATTCTAGGATAATTCTCTGATATCACTTCACAGGGTTGGACACTGCACTGCCCTACTCAAAGTGCGTAAATGTGACTCAACAAGTGCCAAGCTGGGGTGCAAGAGCCTTCATCAGTCTGCACCTTTAGCTACTCGTCCTGCCTGGAGGGGAGACACATCTGGAATCTCTGTCTGACACTTCTTGCTCTTTGAATTATGCAAGGTGCTGGCCCCTGTGCTCCTTCCTCCTCAGTGCAGAGGTTGGGAAGGGCTAAAAAGTCGGTGTTGGCCTCAAGTTGAGATGCTCCGATTTGCTCTAGAAAAACCCCAAGAGCAGACCTGGACTTGAGTAGCCACTGCAGGAGAGTTTATCAGAGACTGAGTGGGCCCAGGAGAGTGTCAGGTCTGCAGGATACAAGAATGATTCCTGAGCAGGGAAAGGTCCTTAAGTCCCCTCAGACAGTTCAGAGCACACCAGAGCCCTTCAGTCCATTAAAACCAGCACATCTCACTCTCCACACGCAGCAGCATTGGGCCCTTCATCATGTGATGAAAAGGATCCCAGGCAATATGGGATGTGCACCTGGTTTATTACGAAATAAAAGCAGGAAGCTACAAATCACACTTAGAGAGGCAGGAGCAGAGCAAAGCCTGCTGAATGTATCCCGGGGAAATGCTGGTACCCTCTGCAAAACTAGCCACGCTTCAGCAATACATTTAGTGGAATTATCTGAGGATCAAAATTACTAAATGTTCCGTGAAGACCCTGGATTGTTGCGCTATTGTGTTGTGTCAACAAGATGGAGAAATAAAGTATGAGAAAAAATACCCTTCTTAGAATAAAAGGAGGCTTGTGCTCTCACCTGCCCCATCACTACAGCTCCAAGTAATCAAACATGGATATAATTTTGCTGTTCCTTAAAATGAAACAGTTCAGCACAAAATAATGGCTTCTACTCCAACCCAACGTGATGAATCCAGCGATGCACACACCAGGCAATCTACTTCGTTACTGTTTCAATAAAAATGATTTCACGGGTTCTTTTTTCCTTCCTCCCCCGAGACGCCAGCATATTGGTGATTACTTAGGATTATAGCGATGCTCATTCCATTAAGGAATCCAATTCACCAGGCATTGCTGATTTAGACATGCAGTTCCACAAAAGGCTTGATACTGCTCTATGCTTCCTTGGAAATGTGAGGCCCAAAGAATGGGATGCAGAGACTGGGAAGTTCCCATCAACTGGAATGCCTACACAGCCTGAGGACTGAGATCTCGGGAGCAATTCTCTGCTGGCATTGACAGGCAAAATCTGACAAAGTCCACGGAACTGAGGAAGGGGGTTTTGCTTTTAACCTGTGCTATTGCCATCCAACAGAACAGTACACCTGGTCTGAGGAAAGTGATCAGAACATGGTCCCTGAAACAAATGCCAGGCCATGAGGGAGTGTTTGTCACCACTGTTCACTGCTGCCCAGACCTCCTTCCCATTTTTCCAATGTTCAACACCAATTCACACTCATTGGAAGGAGCCTTCTTGGATCAACGTATCCAGGTCATCCTTCTGAAGAGGACAGCAAAGTTCCCACTAAAAGGTCAAGCACAGCAATGCTTTGATGCCACATTTTATTTCATTTAATCAGAAGACAAAAAGAAGTCCTGCAAATGCAGTTTCTCTAGAAAATGTTCCTGTTTTTTACCAGCCTAGCTGGGCAAATCACAAAGCTTTGTGCTGACCTCAGTATCTCTTCTACAGCCTACAGGAGATTATCTGCTCCAGCAGTTAAAGAATCTTCCTAAAGACAGAAAAACCTCGTCTTTGACAAACAAACACTCTGTTAGCATTCCAGCCAAAGCACAACAAGTTCACTGCAGAAGGTGGATTGATTATGTAAGGCATTGATTCCTGCCTCACATATTTTTTACTCTATAATAAAGACGTTTGAGACCCAGAAATTCAGCAGCTGCAGTAACATGATGCAAGGGAACTTACTATAACTAGCAGACAATCTGATCCCAAATTTGAATTTTCTTTCTTTCAAAAGCATAATTAAATTCTAGGAGCTGAAATAAATCTACTTAGTACACCCTGAATCATTTCACGCCAGTATAAAACAAAATTCAAGGGACTGAGAAGAGATCAAAATAGAACCTTTGCCTGCATCAACCAAAATTGACAGCAACACTGTTAAGGAGAAAAGCACCACAGTAAAGCAAAGCAATAGTCTTAATTTACTGCTGAATCCTTCAGTTCTGTTTCCTTCCCTTGCCTTCCTTGGAAAGCACATGTTTTATTTATGATTAGAGGAACTTATCCTTGAAGGGCATGTCTCACCAAGCTGATCTTTTAGGGGACAAAGTAAATTTAAGATGAACTCGGTCTGCTTCAAATTGCCAGAATGTTATTCGAGCCCGTGAATTTCTATCAGGTTCTCTCAGTCAGTTGCTGTGTCTGGGTTATCAAGGAGGGAGCAGGCTCTGCTGCTGGGATTAGGAATGGTTTACTTTCACTCAGTACTTCCTTTTACCATCAAAGACTCTGCAAACGTAATAACAGGCTCCAGACAGACATAAAAAGCTCCCTTTACTGATAAACTAAGCCAAAGCTCTGCAAAAAGCTGAGCAAAGAAGAGTTAAAAATCCATGGACTTGTCTTTGTTCGATTGCATCCCACACCGAATTTCAAGGGACAGATCATTATCAAAGGTACCTAACGCACTTCAGAACAACAAACAAAAAATAACACAACACCACACACGTCTCTAACTCCAGCACTCCTCGTTCTTTATTCAGCTGACCTAAAACCCTTTCTAGGTTATCCTAGAGTCCTTGGAACTGGACAACTTAGGAATGTCAGCGTTGAATTATCCACCCACACGTGGCCCATTCCTGTTCCACCCCTGGAGATCAAATAGGATCCTTCTCCTCACCCCAGCTTGCACATCACCAACGGGAGCAGCGGACAAGGTCTCTTGAGCAAACTCAGGCTTATATTTAGCGCGCAAGTACAGATTTGACAAGTGTTTATATTTAGATGGAGAGCGAATAAGTTCACTGGAGGCTGGACATTTGATTTAATTGGCACAGTTTGCACCTATTGTAGTGGGATTCTTCATCAGCAAGGGCCAGACCTCAACAAATATTACAGGGTTCTTATTTCTGCTCCACACTAAAGAGATAGATATGGAGGGGAGGATGACACTGTGTTGCTCAGTACATCAGTTTGTTTGTCTCCTGCCTCCAGCAGATGAATGGAATCCTACTCTTGCCTGATGAGTAAGTAGTTCAAAGGGGAAAAAAAAAGGCAAGGATTAGTCCTATGAAACTGCCCTTTCTGGACCTAATCAAATCTTACTTGCACGAATTTGATCCTTATTAAACTTTTCAAGGAAGGTTTTCTCCAGGCCATCTAAGAAAAAGTTCCTTTTTTATTGTCATGCTGTTTGGAGGACGAGAACACATTTACATATAAAGAGCAAACGATCTCCCGGTTTTCCAGCAACCCTGAAATGCTGCTTGCACAGAAAATCCTCTGAAAGCAAAGAGAGCAGCAGTGAGAACCTGCTCTTGCCCGAAGTGCAAATTCTTGTTTAGCTCTTCCTTCAAGTGTTTGTTCATCCCATTAGAGAACTCTTTACCACTTGCAAATAATTTAAGTCCCTGCCAGGACAATGCTGAGTCAAAAGCTTCACTGTACAAGGCAATTCTCTAAGTACCACTCCAGCTACTTGCATCAGACTTTACCTCCAGCTTTCTCAGCTTTCTCACACCAGCCTTAAATTCTGCCGGCTCTATCAGAAGGAAGTTAACACTCAAGTGTCACAAAACAGCCTGGAATGACAAAGAAGTTTGATATAGTTGGTTATGAGAGCCCAAATTTTCCCACATTGCACAGCTCTGAGAAGTCTGAACTACGGAGCTGAAAGCGGACAGCTCATCATAGCTCAAAATTCTCATTTCAGACAGGGCACAAATACTTGTGGAATAAGGAATAACACAAGTAAAGAAAATATTCCAAGCATGAAGAATCAACTCAAGCTCTAGTGTCCAAACGTGAAGGATGAACAGAGGAAAAAGTGCTTCATATCCTACTATTCTGCAGGCAAGTGTGCGCTCGCACAAAGTCAGGGCCAAAGCTAAGCCTCCACAATATATTCTGGATAAAGTAACATCTCTCCTGCCCCGCTGCCCAACTCCCTGTGTGGAGAGAAGCAGGTGAAAATTAGAAAAGACAAAATGTCACAACATAAACACACCATCTCTCAACAACAGCAGCAATACTGTTGGAAACCCACAGAGTGCTGGGCATTAATTAAACACTGCTCGTTAATCAGGCATGGATAAAAAGCAGCTGTTCTGCAAGACAGGCATAGAAATGTTGGAGACAGTTCCTCCCTTCCCACCAACCTCTTATTCAAAGTGGTACCGAGGCCGACATCAGACCAGGTCAGCCATGGCTTTATCCAGCTGAACCTTGAAAGCCAAGGATGGAGTTTCTGCCGTTCCCGAGGACAGCCTGCTTCAATACAAAATACCAAAAATTCCCCAAACAAACCTCCCAAGCTGCAACTTGAAGGACAAGGGCATTGACCTTTTTCACCCTTTCAAATCAGCTATAGGGGTTCACTGTTATTTTTAACCTCCAGCTGAGGAACAACTTCAGAGGTTCTCAGGAGATGTAACTGCAGCTTGCAGCTGCTGCAGAGGTTAATGTTGATGCAACAAACAGAGCAAGCCCTCAGAGCACTAAGTTTCTTCAGCTTCCTCAGCTCTGAGTGAGTGTTGAGAGACAGAGGACAGGTTTCAAAGCTCTCAGTTGCATTTTGTATCACGCTCAAGAAGGCAATTTCAGAGATTTACAGGCAATTTACAGAGATTTCAACAGACAGAATTCAAGCATCCCACTAGTACTCATTTACACACACACACAGAGCGAATGGTAGAGCCAGATGACCCCAAAATAAGCCAAAGCAAACGTCTGGATGGCCACACAGAGACTCTGAGGCACATTCTCGAAAATGAAAAGTCACAGCTCAACACAGACTCGGTGCAATTCTTGCAGCTCTCTCTCAGCCATCACATCTGGGGCAGGGAAACATCATTTAGTTAATGAAGATATGAGGCTTGGCAACATGGACTAAGGAAAACAGACGTTAGAGCCAGTCCTATTCCCGTCCCTGCTGATGGCAGGTTTGGGAGTGTGCCCCATCCTGCTTGCTACTCACACCCTCTCGTGCCCCATCAGAGGGGACTTTTTTTGTATCCAGACAGTGTCTCCCACTTTCCAATTGGAATCTCCAGGCACTTTGATAAAACAACTCACAGCTCACTACAGCAACAAAACATCCCAAGATTCCATGAAAAGCACCGGGTATTTTTCCGTCAAGAAGTTACTGGTATCGCACAAAGTGCAAACTTCTTTTTTTTTTTTTTCTTCCTGTCCTAAAACGAACATTTCTTAGGCTTTGAAGCATGAAATAAGCAAGCCCCATAGAGAATGGTATTTTTAGCTTCCAGGATCACATGATGTGCCAATGGGTTCTGTCAGGATCATCAGTCTTGCAAATTTAAATTGATTGAAGTAATAAGAGTGCTTGGCAAACATACCAAGCTGAAATATATGAAAGGCCAACACTTCTAATCAGACAGCATGAAGTAAATGCAGTTCTCTTTATAAAACTTCTAAACAATTCTAATATGAGCTAGAAAAAGCCTTCCTGTGTTGCAAAACTATAAAGCTTTTCTTGTCTTGTTTTTTTAATTCTTTCATAACCAGTTAATTTTTTTGTCATCACTGTCCTTTCTTTCCAAGTGTTTATATAAATCAGTCTGATCCGCATTATGAACTAATTAATTCAGTATCAAAGAATAATTTCTACTACAAACAAACAGCTGGATCCTTGCAGTTATCCCTGCATTATTCTTATCCTGGATGGATGTGCAATGCAGTATGCAAAACAGACAAAAATGTATGATGAAATACTCTTACAAGGCTGGATTTAAACTGATCAAAGGCAGAACAGCCAAAGGAAAACTTCAAAACTTCTAAGTTTTGGTGTGGTTTTATTGGATTTTTTTATTCACTGTGATCAGACTTCAGTATAAACCCCAGTGGACAGAGACTTGCCATTCCCATGGCCAGAGATCCATCACAATTTCCACTTTAGGTGGAGGCCCACATCTGCGGTGTATCCACAAACATCCCTCATACAAACAGAGAGGATTAAGGGCAAGAAAAGCTGAAGTAAACAAAGATGACAGAAAAAGTTGTATTGGTCAAGGTCAATGAAATAAAAAATTGTAATTAGCCAACCTGCACTGTCTTCTAGGATTTTAAGATTCTGTTTTAATGATTTCGTGCTTTGGCACAGGATGCATTGACTGAAACACAAGATGTGTTTAGGAAAAAACAGGCAACGCCTGGGCCAAGTTTTCTCAGTTGCACCAGGATAAGGCTCCAATAATTCCAGTAAAATCTGTGGGTTTTCACTGGGGTAAAACCAGGGGAAAGATCTCCCATGATTCCCATTGTTATTCATGAATTACAGTGGCAAAGATAACCAGGATTTCTCATCAAGGCTGGGACTTTTTATATTTAGAATATGAAATCAAAACTTCATTCAGAGATAGAGTCTGTCAACTAAATCACATAACCATGATCAAAAGTAAGTGCTAAAAGAAGGTGAGTTATGGGCAAGCTCTGCCTCACCTCAGGAACACACCAAGGATGAAGTGCTAGAACAAGCCTGGACACTACAAAACAGTTTGCATTTACTCACATGACTGAAAATAACTATCCTCCCTTTCCCATTGATTACCATCTATAAATATTCACTTTGAACTTGCAATGACTTTCCCCTAAGCAGGAACTGACCAATTTCTGTAAAAGCATGGGAGGCTGGGAGCTAAGCACGGTGTCTGAATTCACAGCAAGCTACAGGCATAAAAATTCATGTTCCCTTGCTAAGATCCAGCGACTGAGTCCAACCACAGCCAGGGACTACCCTGATCCTCCTGTGATTTCTCACAGCTCCAAGAAAAATTACCTGACTGCCGTACTATGGTTTTAACACATATGCATTAAGATTGTATTCCATGTATGTCTTGGTTTATATGGTAAATGTGAGACTATATAATAATGGGTATTTGTATATAAGGTATTGCAAAAATAAAGAAGGTCTGATTAATCTTAATTGTCCCTTCTGGCCTTAAAAACATCTATCAGCCACAAGGCTTTAGGAACACACACACAGACCCAGCTGATCCAGCTGCCAGACAAACCCAGTCAAGGAATCCCGACCAGGTGAGAGCTCCCTGGTTCAAATGTCACGGGAATCTACGCATGGCATTGGGGATAGCAGAACCCAGCAGCTCTGGAGGTCCTTCACAGCTTGCTAGGAAAATTCCAGTCCAGGTAGGATACTTTTTCACTGATGCAGGTAAGCACCAAAAGTGGGAAAGACTGCGCAGAGCTTGCGCCAGAGGCATTTTAAACTTCTGCTTCCCTGTTTCGTCTGGACAGATCACAAAGCTCAGACATAAAGGAGACCTCTGGAGCCAAGTTACCAGAGGAGATAATTCCTTGAGAAGTGGTTCCAAGGTAGAGCTGTCCTCATGAAAATTCAGAAACACCTCAGAGGTTCGGTGATAGCTAGGAGGCTCATTTCAGGAGTTACCAAAACTTCTTCTCCCACATGCTTTCCAAGCAGACACACTTGAAAATTCGGATGCATTACATCTGCATGAATTAGATCTGAATAGACAAGTAGGGAAATCCCGTAAAGGAGAAAATGTAGAGCTTGCTTTTATTTATATATTTATCGTGTTTTCTTTAATGGGTGTCAGATTAATGAGGAGTAAAATCATTAACAGATGATTCCATGGAGCTGGGAGAATGCAGAATACATTTCACTTCCCCTACTAGCCATCGCAGGAGGTTCATCTGCAAGTGCCCAACAATTCACAGAATCCCAGAATGGTTTGGGTTGGTAGGGACTTTAAAAACCATCTCGCTCCAGACCCTCTGCCATGGGCAGGGACACCTTCCACTATCCCAGGTTGCTCCAAGCCCCATCCAGCCCAGCCTGGAACAATTTCAGGGATCCAGGGGCAGCCACAGCTTCTCTGGGCAACCTGTGCCAGGGCCTCACCACTCCCTGAGTGAAGAATTTCTTCCTAAAATCTAATCCAAATCTTTCCTATCTTAGTTTAAAACCATTCCCCCTTGTGCTGTACAGATAGCAGACAGTATTTTTGTTCAAAAGCAATTTCAATTCCAAGTTACCACAAAGCACCCTAAAAGTGATCTCTGTTTCTGAAGTGTGTGTGCATCCCAAGGCTCTGATTCCAGTTACATCGGTGTGAACCTGAAATAAATTCCCATGCTGCAAAGGAGTTATTCATAAACGGCTACTTCCGACTGATCCCAAGCTCACAAATGGCCACATTTCCCAGCGTGGAGGCAAAGGTGACAGCTTAACAAGGAAATATTTTAAAAGGCATTTTCAACTTGAGCAAACTCTGTGTATTCTGCATCTAAAAACGAACCCGACTGTCCACAGGAGCTTATGTGTCAGATGCACAAAATCTGATCTATAAATAGACTCCAGCAGTCTTCTGAAAAGCACCGAGACATGAGAATTGTCAAACACAGACAGAGCACCTAAATATTCAGTGCTCTAATTTTGATCTCACTCACAGAATGTATACACTGGTGTAACGCTGCATTTTTTTTTTAATGGAGAGAGGATTCAGCTAAACACAAGATTACTAACCTATATTTATTTCTATTTTTAATCCTTGTGGTTAATTATTTATGTTACATGGCATGTTTAAGATAAGAACATATTGCTGCTCTAGAATACAACTAACAGAGTAGGCTTTCTTGCTTTCTCAGATAAAAGAAAATAACAAAGATACAACCTTCTCTAATTTCACACAACAGTCCTGTCTTCCTGTGATCAGTAAATTAACAGTGCTGCAATCGCTTTGAAATACTATATAACATTTAAAGTTATTAGTCAGCTGTTTGCTTTTCTAAAAAGAACTCAAATAATACACTCCGCAAAGCAGCAGGCAAAACCTGAGCACGCCCAAGTGCTCTGTTCTCCCAGCTTGAGTCTTTCTAGTCTGCAAGTTAGATCTGCAGAAATGGTCACTGAACAGAGCAAAAGAAACAAACGCAGGCTGATAGATGAGTACCTGCAAATAAGCACGGGCCAAGATCAAAATTAACTCACTTTATGCATCAGCAAGTACAGTCGATTTGCAAGCAGATTCAAACAAGGCAAAATGCAGCAGAGGGGAAAAAAAGACCAAGGGTTACTTCTGCAGCCCTGACTCCAGGCAACATTCCCGCTCCTTTCAGTAGTTTTGCCTGAGTCAGGAATCCAGCTCTAGAACCTGACTAACAGCTGAGTATCCAACCCACAGACAACTCTGCCCGTGAATCAGAGCCTCTCTCTAAATCATGCAGCAGACAGCAAGAACTCTACTTTTGATCAGCTGCTTCTCCACCTCCCAAGACACCAAAGCCACAAGGGTTTGTAACCAACATGCAAAATGCAAGCTTTGGGACTCCATGAAAAAAAGTAGATGGTTCTGGAGAAGACAGTCAGCAGGCAGCTGATCGAGGCAGCTTCTCCACACAATGCAAAATGAGACTGGGGCACAGAGGAGTCGTGATCCCGCTTTGAGTTGTGTGAGGATTTTGAAGCTTAAACCAAAGTCAGGCCACCAAGAATATGGCACTTCATTTACAAAGAACTAGGGAGGGAAAAAAAAAATCCTTAAAATATTAGTGATTCACACTAACAAGAGACACACTGATGATTATGAGCTTAAAAAATAATCCTCCTTAATTTTCAGAAAATTATGTGGTCGTGTCCTATCCGGCTGGAGCTTGGTATGTGGCAAGGAATGAAGAGTTCAGCTTGCTGGGCCCTTTCCCTGGGGTGCCCACGGGGAGACACTTCCTCCTGGATACCATTCCTAAGTAGATCTGCCATCAACCTGATCTCACCTCATCCCAGGAGTCACTGCTCCCTGTTCTTGTACTTTACAACCTAACCACAGATCATTCAGAATTTTTAGCCACAGGCTAGGTGTTAGTTTGGAATTCCAGCCTCTTCACCATTCAGACTTCCCACGGATACAGCTGCAACTCTTGGTCCAACTCAGCAGCATTTTCATGCAGTGATGAAGTGGGAGGTGTTTGGCTGGCGGGCCAATCCACTGTTTAATGGATATTCTTGAATTCCCACAGCTACCAAAAGACCAAAAGGGAGTAGGCAAGATGGCCTGGTCTCCTGAACACTCACAACACCACACAGCACTTCTTTATTGGGATCATTAAATACATTTCTTCTGGCATTTGAACAGTTTCTCTTTCTTGATTCCTTTTATCTCCTGTAATTTGTTATGCAGGTGAATTTTTCAACCTATGAATGAATTTTTCAACCTTTTCTAACCTTCACCCACCACCAATGGGTGATGTTTCCACCGCATTTAAATCTAACTCTAAACGGTACCTGAGCCTTTGCTTGCCGTATACCACATCTAACAATGTCACCATCTGTGAGCAATATGCTGACATGACTTCACTTCCCAAGCGCTGGCAAAATGCTGGAGAGAAAGATCACAAAGTAAATTGCAAAGATCATTTCAAAGTCACTGATAACTTGGCCAAAAATTTTGCCTCATTATCTGCCTGGCTTCTGCCTTGATCTCCTCATAAACATAAGGGGAACGCAGAATTTTATCTTAACATATATGTTTTAAATTCTTAATGGAGCAATGAAATGCTGTATCTTTAACGTGCCTCCGCAGTCACTGTTCTGTGAAGCAGTAAATTCTGAAGAGTATTTATGAGGTGGCACCAAACCAAGGCCTGACTGGAGTTCTGGGATGCATTTCACATCAACAATTTGGTCTGGTATAAAAAGCACCGGTCTCGGTTTTGGGAACACACAGGAATGTTTAAACTTAGCTTAAAAATGTTACAGGGAGCTTCACAGAAACAAAGAATGGGATTGATTGGAAGGGACTTTAAAGACCGTCTCATTCCAGCCCCCTGCCATGGGCAGGGACACCTTCCACTACAGCAGGTTGCTCAAAACATCTTTGACAAATCTAGGTAGGTGAAAGAAATTGGAAAAGAGTGGAAAAATACAAACATCAATAGAAAATAAACAGAAGCAGTCGGATGTGACCAGCAGCCTGTGTCCTCTGTTCCCATCAAAATACCAGACCAAATAATCAAACAGGACACATGTAAGAAGACCAGGAAAATGCCAATCAGAGGTTCCTCGAGACTAAATCCCACCAGAGTAATGTCATTTCTCTCCATGACAGAATAACAGGTTGGTGAATAGAGAAGGACAGGAGACATTACAGATCCTGACGCCAGTACAGCTGCTGACACTGCCCAGCATGATGTGACAGGGAAACAATTTCATGAAGGGGAAAAGGGCTCAAGAGCCAAACCTGGGTTGCCATCAGCGAGTCACTGTCAGGCAAAAGGATTTTAAGTGAGGGTCCTTTAAACATTTGTTTTTTCCTTAATAGGGAGCTTAATCATTATGCCTAAATTTATATTAAACAAGGAGGCTGCAGGTACATTGAAGAAAGGACTGGAATGATTTTAACAACGTGGAGAAATCACCTGGATAAAGAATTCTTTTCAAAAGTGGAGAATCAACTGTACAGACACAGTTCAGGGAACAACTGCAGTCTTCTAGAAGAGGACTGGGAGTTTAGAGGAAAGCCCAAGCTGATGCTGCATCGCTTTTTATAGGGTTGCCAAAACTTCAGGCACAGAATAGGATGGACAATCCATTGTACATTAAGGATGTGAACTAATTCTTCTCTGCAAGGCTGTGCAGGTGAGACCTCAACTTAAGACCTGGGTCCAACTTGAGGAACCAAATTTTAAGAAAGGTGATGGCTACTGCATAGAGTTCAGAAAATAAAGACAAGAAGAAAGTTTCCAGAAAGAATGACTATACAGAATGAGTGGAAGAATTTGGTTTGTTTAGCAAAGATGAAGGAAAACAAAATAAACCAAATAAAAACCAAACAAAAACCAAACAAACAAAAAACCCAAACAAACAAACAAAAACGTAAATGAAGCACTGGGGGAGAATGGCTGGCAGGAGGGCAATCTCCACCACAGATGTTTTCAAAATGGATTAGACATGCATCTATTCAGGATGATCCAGATGACCCTGCTCACTAAGACACAGTATATTGCTCTGCAGTCTTCTTACCAGATGATCACCACTCAAATCACGGAGTTCACCAAAGCCAATTTTTGTAAAAGTGGCCAAATCTCAAACAGTGTATTCAGTGAAAACTCCCCCTAACTCTGGAATCTGCATATTTTGCATATGGCAAAAGTATCAGGGAACCAAGTCAGGTTCTGCCACTCTTCACCACGTAACTTCACTGGAGGAACAAATCATTATTCAGCCTGGGTAACATCCCACTTGAGAAAGAAGATCATGGCAGACTGACATACAATTTGGATGCCTGGCCATGATTTTGCAAAGTTTCAGCACTGCCTTTGTGGCTTCACACTTGCATCCGATCTCCACAATCACTTCAAAATGTTCTTCTGTAATTGAATAATCAGAGGCAATTATGGAAGGTCAGGGAACAAGCAGGCATAAATATTCTGTGTGCTCCTCCTGATACTTCATGATGTGGAGCTTTATTAATGTGTCTGGGAGACATCCCCCAGCCCAGTTCAGAAATGCCACGGGGGATGCCAAATCCCTGGGGGATGGCACTGAAGCGATTTCACGGCTTTCAGATGTCTCTTCAAAAAGATGAAGATGATGACTTTCAAAGAAGTCAAGGGGAATTAGAAAACTTTTCCCCAAAAATCAAACAGGGGCACACATAGCATTAAAAACAGGTGCTGAGGAAGAAGGATTAAGGCATCCTTTCAACCAGCCTTGAGGCAAAGGTCAGACTTGGTCAGATTTGCACCAAAGGCTGCACTGCAAATTATTCCAGCTCTGAGCAATTCCTTGCTCACACAGATCCAAGCTGCTGGATATATTAGCCACTTCATACCCTGACGTAGTGAAGCTTATGGGCTCTGCTGTGTTTAACTACACTCATCCAGTGAGGATAAAGTTTGAGTGAAATGTCACCATGGCCAAAATTCCCAAAACTGAAGAGGAAAATTTCAGAATTTTCTCTGCTCATCTCACAAGTTCATGCCAGGCAAGTGCAAGTTCAAATTCATGGGCTAGTTGCCCCTTTCCTCTGATCCACTTGGTGCACATGCTATTTTACTTCCCCTTCTGCTTCCACTTTTACATTCTGATGGAGCAGATGCCTCGGCATCTCCACCCCTGGAAGATCTTTCAGAGGGCAGAGAGATAAACTTCTGATACTGCATCACACTTCACATTATTAGCACATTTATAAAGAATATACAGAGTGAGAATAAGTTGCCAGTTATATCTGTAACCACCAACCTCAAAAGATCACCAAATGATTTATGAAAATCCATGAAGTCATCTAGTGATGTGCTCCCCACCACCTGGTTATATTTCTGCCTTTATGGTAAGATTAAGTTTTACATTAAGATTAAGTTTTACATTAAATTACTGCTTTGCTCACAAATGGAGGGAAGAAACATTTCTCTCTCGGACAATTAATTCCCTTGTTTCTGACACCCTTCTCTGCCACATTACAACTGACAAGTTCCATATGATCACAGTTAACATCCAACCTTTAGCACTTAAACATCATCTTGGTATCAGCCACTTCTTTGCACCGATGCTTATGAAAGCAAAACTGAATTTTGTGTTTCATCTCCAGAGCAGAGCCGTCCCATCCAGCAGCATTACATAAATGAGTTTCACACCAGTGGGAAGAGCCTAATAGATTTTGTAGGTCAGTGCTTCTGGCAGATGTTTCTCTAAAGACTCCTTGGAGTTGAAGGAAAAAAAATTTCAACTAGATTTTAGAAGGCGCAGTCCAGTAAAAGTTAATAAGAGTGGAGAAAACACAGGAGAGGAAAAGACCTCGATTGATTTGGCGAAAGCTGATCCGAAAATGTTTTGAAAATTCAGGGCACACCAGGACAAAATAAAAAATATTCTACAGAGAGCAACTCAAAAATAAAAATAGCAGCAGTGGCTAAGAACAGTTCTTCAAAGGGATGTCAGATTTTACAATACTTTGTGCAGCAGCGTCGACTAAAAAGGCCTCCTGTTGTCGCCACATGGCGATGTTAAAAATCTGCGTTCATTTTGGGGGAAAATAAATAAATAACAAAAACACATACAGCAGAATAATAAAATGCAACTATAGGATGGGTGCTTTAAATCCTACTTATAAACCCCTGGGGCATATTTCCTTGCTCAGTGAAGTCACCACAATGTCAAAGTTTAAGTTGCAACACAGGTCACAAATGTCACAACTGGCAATGCAATGGATGGCACGAGCGACAAAAATTATTTCTAAATTATTTCATACTTCTATGCCTTTAAAATAAACAGCACCAGTGGCATTTCTTTATTGCCTGTTTTAAACCTCATAGTTACACCTGAACATTAAATTCATCAACAGACAAACTTCTATGCCTTCTATGAGCCCTCTTGAGCACAATGCTTTCTTTCTCTGGGCTCTGAAATGTCTGCAGAAGCCTCTCCCTAACCTCTAGGAGAAAGAGGGAAAAGCTTACTTTTCCTTCTCTGGGCACTAGGACATACTTGTGAGCCTAATAACATCCTTGCAAAGTAGATAAAATATTAAATATTATCATTACATTACACCAGCGAAGAAATAAGGGGCCAATAGCCAGGCACCAGTTTTCTACAAGTATAAAATTAACTTTGGATTTATTATTTCAAATAAGAGGAGATGATCATCATGAATTTTTGATAACATTTTCTGTAGCCATAATAAAACAACTCCATTCTCCATTTTTAAAAACTGTCAAGTGTTCATAACCATCGCCTGCGATGCTCTACAGACCTTTACCAATAGCTGTGGTTCTGCAAAGTAATCTTTTAGTCATTGAATTTCAGACCAAAACCTGAAACTGTCCTGTGGAATCATTTTATGTTTTTTTACTGCATCATCTCAAAGTCCCAAACAAAGGCAGGTGCACCCTGTGAGGCTCCTGGCATCCTACTACACCCTGAAGAAGCAGCCAAACAATACAAAGTCAATTTCTCTCCTCCCAGAATAGTAACTTATCTCTGTGCTGGAAGGAATTATGAAATAAAACATGTGTTAGCTCCACAGGATGTTTATTCACAGTTAACAGGCCAACATTTTGTTCTCTTTCTCCTCCTGTCTTTCCATATATATCAGGGGGTGGGAAGGACCTGCCTCCAAGACTTCATGGGAGTTACCCTCATTCCTCAGCAGAAGAGCCACATCCAAAGAGCCAGCAGCAACAGAGAAAAGAAATCCTACAGCAGCAAAGTGGACAAAGTCAAATCCCTACAAACTCATGGAAGAAATACCCATTAAAAGCTACTAAAATAGACAAGCACAAAGAACTTCCCAAAGCACAGATCAACGGCAAATAGGAATGCACCAGGAACTTCCATTACTCTCTTCCCTGCACATCTCCTATTGGTCACTGTCTGAAGCTGGATGTTAACTAGATGTGTCTTTGATAAGATCCCCAAAAATTGTGTGCAGTACATCTCAGCTCCAGGAGTGAGGTAATCCTACAGCTTTCCCACCAGGGGAGAACCAAGAGCCCCCTATATCTATCTGGCCACGTATTTTTGTAAGGTCCATCAGGGCTTCTCGTCTTTCAGGCTCGCTGATTCCTAATAGTTCTACTTGGATTTGGCCAATAGATTCAAAAGTTACAGGGAGAGGGGGTAGGGGGAGAGAGATGGTGTTCACATAAGCCTTGTTTCCTCAAGAAACCAGGTTAAAAAACCCAACAGCTGACGAGTTACAAGACGTTCTGTAATCTGCTTTTAAAACACCCCGGAACGAGGCGCAAAGTCCTAACGGGGCATACGAGGATGTGTTTGACAAGGAGCAAGTGCTTACATTAAGGAAAACAACATCATCCTTGAGAAAATGATTCTGTGATAAAAGAGAGACCCAGTAGCAACTCCAAAGAGCAGGAAAAATTATTCCACAATAAAAGAGAGACCCAATAGCAACCCCAAAGAGCAGGAACCTGCTTGGTCACAGACCTACCAGAAGGCACAGGACAATTCTTGCCTTTCTAAATCATCCCTTTCACTCTCGTGTAGACCTTAACAGACTGCTACAAAAATGCCATGAATTATAGAATATGAATGATGTCAAAGCCTTTTCTCAGAGGAAGGCTGGGAACAGCAACCATGTATTCTTCAGTTTGGGAATACACAGACACAATTTTTGTTCATAACCTATAAAGAAAAAAAGGGCTTTGCACATCAAAGGCACAGAATATATTTCCTTTCAGATCATCCCTTCAACCAGCCCAGTCTAACACCAGAGAGAGGGAGAGAAGGGAGGCTGATAGGATGAAAAGGGAAAGTCAGGACCAAGGAGAGTGGCTTAAGTCATCAAAATAGACAGGGAAAGCATAAATGAAGCAGAAGACCCAGTATCTACATTGTCAATTCAAACTGCACTGTGCATTCCAGCTGGCTTTCAGAGACACCTGACTGTGACAGGAGATGGCTGTAACCCCCAAACGAAGTCTTGTCTTTGTGTGCAAGGAGGATATTTGGCAACTCAGGCTGCTCTAAACCACAGTTTCTGTCCACAGTAGCAAGTAGGGAAACAGAAAAACTTCAGGATCATGAGTGGAATGAAATTACTTGCTTTAGGCAGCCCCACACCATCCATCATCCGCAGGGAGGATGTGAAGGGCAACAGTCATTTAAGTACCAGAGGACTGTCCTGCCCTAAGGTGATCATTTTCCAGGTAACACACTGCTTCACCATGGAGAGGAAGAAAAAAGGCACTGAAATCATCAGAACCTTAACGCTCTCCAAAGCTGTCTTCATCAGAAAATCATTTTTTAAAGGGCTTAAGTTTTGTCTGCTACTGAACCAAGAACACCCTCAGCTGTGAACATCTCACACCTGGGAGCAGCCTTGGAAGTAAAGTATAACCGAATCAAGCCAACTGAGTTACTGTTCCTACAGCAAATTTGAGATCCCAGCTAAAATAAGAGACCAAAGCCAACATCTGTTAATAACGTGCAAAACAACAGTGGCAGGTTTCTTCTACCCTCCATTCCCCTAAACAGGGCAAATCTGCGAGCTGCACCGCCCATTTTCTTTGCCTTCTTAAAGCAATAAACTATAATGAATCTCTTATCCCCACAAAGTGCTATGAAACTTCACTAAACTGTTTAAATATTTGATGCCAGTAGTAATTAGGGTGGACATTTTCAAGGCAGTGCCTTTAGAAGTCAGGCACACAAAATCTGAGAGCAATGCAGCTTCACACGAGCTCTCCAGTGGTATTTCCAGGTCTGCCTAACAGTTTTTGGCTCTCAGAGAAGCCACTGCTGTACCTGTGCACAGTGTGAATACCTAAGTTTGAGGAAGTTCTCTGGATTCTGCCCAAATGCAGACACCTTTTCTTCAGGGTGCCTTCTCTAAACCCACAGCCGGGGTCACCTGTCTCCACCAGGATCAAAACAGTCGCTCGGAATTCACTTCAAAGCAGGAGTGCACAAAAACACTGCACAGACCCCAGCTAGAAATAGTTGCCCTAATTGGATCTAATTAACCTCCTTTCCAGCACAGAAACAAACAGGATGCCTTGGAAAGCCCAGCTAAGCAGCCTCTTTGCTGCTTTCAAGTGCCACAGAGCACTTATGGGTGAAGGACAGCTCCTGATGCTTTGAACAACCCGTCAGGGCTGCATCCCAGAGCAGATGGCCTTTGGAATGAGTATTCCTGGACACACAGATCCGTGAGAAGGTCAGAGGACAGTTGTACACTCCCCTTCACACTGAAGTCAGCCCAACATTCCCTGCTTTGTAGAGCACAAGCACAGACAAATCCATGCCTGCAGCCAAAGGGCCCCCCAAGAAGAGGGACAGAAGGCAGGGCTTGTATGGATGAATCACCTCGACAGGACACATATGGCTCAGTACACCAACAACAGCTCAAGTCAGTCTTTCAGCTGAAAAATGCCTTTTGTTCCTTCCTCCAAGGCTTGTTTTCCAATGCATGTGAAATGTGGCACTTCTTTAGTTACACTTGAGACCTCAATCCTTTTTCCTCAGCAGAAATGTTCTTGAAATATTTAGCTTTCTTTTTATCTAGTTCCTCACTGGGTTTTTTTTTTCCATTCCATCCCATCCTGGCAAGAAGAAAAAATTGATAGGAAATTGGGAAACTTCATCAAATATGTCCCTGGTATATGCGAAGTTCAACCATTTTCCACCTGTTCTTTGTGTTAGCAGCCTCACTGGATACTGAGCATTGAGTACAAGCTTTCTCACATGTAGAACCAACTCTCCTCAAGTAGAAGTCCAAACCATGGTTCAGAAACACCACAGAGAGTTCGCTTTTGCGCTATCCATGCTGTCAGCACTGAAGAATTTCCTCTGGTGAAGCACTTTGAAGCATCCCACTTGCACACAAGCTGCTACAAATCCTAGCCCCTGTAACGTATCACACAACAGGTTATTTCTGGCACTGCAGAGAAAAACCCCAATCTGCACCCACACAATTCCAGGGCTGCACACTCCACATGCCAAGCTTTATCTAAGGAAGGATTTAGAAGTTCCAGGATTCGGATATGTAAAAGAAAAGGGTTGCAATAACTGCACTGTCAACTGCTTTATAACAACTCTGCCATCTCACTTCGAGATGCCGAATATAAATCACACCATGAGGACTAATGGGATCACTTTTCTCTCCCTGACAGAGAACATGTGTTCCAGCCCTGTTTCATGCTTATCTTACACAGGCACAGCAGCAGATGATTCCAGTGCTGTCCTCAGACATTCAGGTGTATGATGCCCATTAGCTGGAATGGGCCTGCACAGCTGTGTTCCCAGAAATCCTAGGAAAAATCAGTGGCCAGCAGGAAAGTATTTTTTAGTGAAGTCTCCAACAACCCCATTAATAATAGAGGTGTGTTAGCCATAAAAGTCCCCCAGAAGGGTGAGCATCCACAAGAAGAGAGGGAGCTGTACTGGATATTGCTTCAGCAGGAAATTGCTCAAGCAATTTAGTACCACAAGCAGTCACTTCCTGGTCACAACACAAGCAGGAGGGAATAACACTGGAAGAATCACCAGCTGGCCTCAAGCTACAATGTCTTTCTCACTCTTGGATGGAGATATCACTAGGAGGACTATGACTGGATCTGGTTGACCTGCTTTGGTGGCGTTTTACTGACCCATGATCTACCATGCTGGTGCTTGCCCCTCCCTTCTTCTCCCCTCAAAATGCAGTTGGAAACTTAAATAAGAATCAAAACAGGCATGGGAGCTCCTCTTGTATCAGACAAAACAGATTAGACAGCTTTGAGACAAGGAACAGATTTCAGAATGCCAGAAACAGCAGGAAACATCACATTCCACCCTGGACCTGAAACCTCCTCCTTTGCCCTAGAACAGGTGCAAATCTTCTTCTTCTTCCTTGCCTCCACAAAAAAGAGAGCAGAGACACCCTTCTCACTCTCTCACTCTGCTGCCTCTGATCCAGCCCAGCTGAATGAAGGAAGGGGCAAGTCCATTTTACCAAAAGCATATGCAGGTCTAGGTCTAGGAAGAATCAATATGTTTTTAAAGTACTACCAGGAAGGTCTTTGTGTGGCAGACACACCAAAAGCCTGTCACTTGAGCACATCCTGCATGCCTTGGAATAAATTCACTGCTGGCACTCAAAGTGCCCAGGCTGCTCTCACTTACAGCTCTGTGAAAGCCGTACCCTGGGCATCAGCTCAGCATAACCTTACAGCTTCTACCTCCCTGCAGTGAAATCTGCCACTCTGCACAGGGCCTGCCCAAACCATCGGCCACCAGGGAGTCTCACTTCACCTCACCACATGAAAAAGCGATTTGCAGTCTCACTAAGTAGAGCCGGGTGAACTTGGTGAATAATTTAACCAGTCAGTTAAGCCCTCTGCATTTTGTTCCCCCTACCCTATTTGCACATTTGCCACAAAGAGACACTGACTTTTTTTTGCAGGCATTTTCATTATTCATTGCTATGATCATCCAGCAGCAGGTTTATGTGAAAAAATTCCTGCCACCAATCCTTCCACAAACGATAAGTTTACTTTCATGGGTGAATTCCCATGCAGGCAGTTGAGCAAAAGGCCGTCAGTTTCCAAATGTGCAGAAGAAATAATTGCAAACCTTTAAAACCACTATTAAAAAACAGGAATGCAAGCACTAGAGGGATGAAAGCCTGCCAGAACCATCTGTCACTTTGGAGTATCATTTTACCACATTCAACCCGGACCAAATATGCAACTGTCTGCCTGAGTAGATGGGGAAGGCAATGTCAAGGAGAGAGTGCTGGAAGGACAATGAAAATGAGGGGTATCCCTTCCGTGCACTCCAGAAGAGCACAGAGGAGCTCATGGCATGTGCAGGCCATTCCCCATGGGCTGTGTGCAGCAGCCACACTTTCAGGCAAAGCAAAAAAAGAAGGAAGGACAGCTCCATGGAGCCATGATGATGCCATGCTGAGCAAGGTTAAAGCCACCTCAGGTGAACGAGTGCAGGTGAGGTGAAGCAAGAGGTGGCTGGGAGCCGTGCCACCATCCCATCCATCACCCAGAGGGCCAGGCAGCCAGGGAGCCTTTCTGTGACAATGACAGAAGCACAGAAGTGCTTCATTGAAGTTGGAAAAGACAGCTGAGATCATCGAGTCCAACCTGTGACCAGTGAGCACCTTGTCAACCAGACCAGAGCACTGAGTGCCACGTCCAGTTGTTTCCTGAGCACATGACTTCACCACCTCCATGGGCAGCCCATCCCGTTGCTTAACAACCCCTTCCATGAAGAAATTCCTGCTGATGTCCAACCTGAACCTCCCCCGGCACAGCTTCAGGCCATTTCTTCATCCTGCCCCTTGTTTCCTGGGAGCAGAGCCCGACCCCTGCCTGGCTGCACCCTCCTGTCAGGGAGTTGGAGAGAGAGAGAAGTTTCCCCTGAGCCTCCTCTTCCCCAATCTCAGCCCCTCCAGCTCCCTCAGCTGCTCCTCATCAGCCTCGTTCTCCAGGCCCTTCCCCAGCTCCTTTCCCTTCTTTGCACGTGCTCCAGCCCCTCAATGTCCTTCTTGTTCTGAGGGGCCCAGAACTGGACACAGCAATCGAGGTATGGCCTCAGCAGAGCCCAGCACAGGGGGACAATCATTGCCCTGGTCCTGTGGCCACACTATTACTGACACAGGCCAGGTGCCATTGGCCTCTTGTCCACCTGGGCACATCCAGACTTATGCCCAGCCACTGTCACCAGCATCCCCAGGTCCTTTTCCAGCTTTCCAACCACTCTGCCCCAGCCTGTAGCACTGCATGGAGTTCTTGTGGCCAAAGCGCAGGACCTGGCAATTGGTCCTTGCTGACACTCAGTGTCCTCAGCCCATAGATCCAGCCTGTCCAGATCCCTCTGCAGAGCAATCCTGCCCTCCCGCAGATCAACACTCCCACACAACTTGGTGCCATCCATGACCTTACTGAAGGGACACTCGATCCCCTCAACCAGATCATCAATAAAGTTATTAAACAGGACTGGGCCCAACACTGAGCCCTGGGGGACACCACTGGTGACCCGAGAACGAGCACAGAAAGGCAGAGAACTCAAAAGCAGGCAGAGAGCATGTGTAGAAAGGTACCAAGTTATCAAGAGCACCTCTGCCACCTTTAGCACCATGCCAGCTACAGCACCAGACTTGCTGTGCAGTCACCAGTGGAGGCAGAGATCGCTCCATCAAACTTATGGCTTGTTCTGAACAACCTCTGGCAAATTAGCATCACTCTCCCCATCTTACTGTCTCAATTTTCCCTGCCAAATAGGGGTAATTTTTCTCATAATCTTGGCAGACGTCTTTATGAGGCATCTTTAAAGCTTGGGAAATAATTCTTATTTAAATACATAAGACCACGTGAGATTTTTGGCCATTAATTTCAGCCTGCTGCTAATTTCCAGCCTTAATTTATTCATGGCCTGTTCCTATCCATTTGCCTGTGTGCCAACATGCCGCTTCAGTTTAAATAACTCTTCTTTCCTATAGTTCTTTGTTCATCCTCCCAAGATGTACTTGGAGCAGCAGCCCTGTTCCCATCCTGGCCCAGATCTATCAGCCCACTCTTGCAAGGATACGTTCTTCATTGCCCTGCTCCTCACGGTGTCCTTCCCAATCTGGATTCATCCCTCCTGCGCACCGCAGTTTCACAGCTGAGCTGCCCAGGGATTTAACCCCAAGAGGATGAATCAGCCTCTGAGGGAAGCCCCAGGACTGAAGCAGTTTCCTCTCCTCCCACCTAACGAGACCCCTCAACTTCCACAACGACTGGAGTCCCCAGGTGAGGGGAAGGTCCTATATTCCAGTGCAAGGCTGCCAGGCTGTTCCTTCCAGCACAAACAGAAATCCACACTTGGCCCTATTCCATTAAAGAAAACAAAACTGGTCTTGCCAATATTAGTCGGCAAAGGAGTATTCATAAAATCTGTTTTGCTGAAAGAAATCACTTTGTAAGTTACTGCAATCAGTGCTGATACACAGCCATACCTTTTTTTCCCCACCCAAACAAAAAGACAAGTCTGTGAGAAAAAGCAACTACAACAGGACTGCATCCTGTGCCACAACATCCAATTGTGCCCCTGAGCTGAGTTCCGGGAGAAGTTTTAAGGCGGTAGTTTGCAATCCAGCCCCCACTGCAGCACACCCTCCTAGGGAACAGCCCTGCTATGGACAATCAGTGGGGAATGGGAAGGCTTTAAAATAAAGCCCATTCCAGGCTAGCCCTGCATCTGGAGTCCCTGCAACCCAAATGCTATCAGGTGGCACAGGGACAGCTGCCACAACTGGTACAAGCCAGCACAGCCCTGAGACTTCAACTCACACAGAGAGTGATTCGGACACCGCTTCCCGCCTCCCAGACCCCTCAAACATGGCTCAATGAAACCAGCCTCATCCACCAAAAATTTCAAAGCACTTTTCCTCGAGCACTCCTTTCCCAGCCTCCTGTTGAGCCTGCTTTGCATGGAGAAACCGAGGGCTCTGGGAACTGCTGGAGAAGCAGCTGGGTGCCTTCAGTAAACAGACGGAGACTTTGTTCCTCTTGCTGGAAGTGACAAGCCACCAGGAGGGCAGGGTGTTCAGTAAGCACAGAGATGATCTGGGTTTGCCATGTGATTTGTACTGCAGCAGAGCTGCTGGCACAGCTGCTGTGATAACCAGGAGAAAATTCTCTCCAGTGTTTCAGGGGTAGCTTTTCCCTCCACAGCCTTTCACTCTGAATTGTCAAGCCACTGATGCTGGCTCAGCATGCCTTAATCCCAGTCTTATTAAGGCAAAGCAATTAAGCACAGACTTAACTTTTCACGCATTGTCAAAGCCCAGTGGCTTAGAGCAAGTTCAGACTTAAGCAGCTGCTTAAGTTCAGATTGCTGACTTGAGGCTGAACTTGCCAAATTAAACCACAGACCTTTCCCAGAGCAGTTCCAGGGGAGTAAGAAAACACAAAGCATGCTCCTGACAGGCACTGTGCTCATGGCAAGGACAGGTTCAGCATTTCCCCAGGCACTGCAAAGGTCACACGCTGCTGTCAGGGCTCCCCAGCTCCCTGGCAGGCACCAGCAGAGGGGTGGTCACCCAGTGTCCCACCGTGAGCCCGGTGTCACAGTGCTGCTGCTGCACAGACAGCACCTTCTGCTTCCAGCAGCTTACACAGCTCCATGGTTTCAGGTCAGGCCTGAAGAAGAGTAAAAGGAGAGATGGAATCAGCATGGGATAATGTCCAAAGGAACTGGTTTAAGAGTCTAGCAAGTGCCTCCTGGAGATGGGTGTTCATAACCTGCTGGGGTGGGAATCAAACCCTCCAGCCACAAGTGCATGTTAAGAGAAGCTCTCCAAGCACAGCGAAAAGGAGAAGGTGATGACCCCTGCGAGGAGCCACTGCTGAGAGCATCCTGCAAGGCATAAGACTTTGTGGATAGCTGAAAGAGCTCCATCAGAATGACAGTAAACAGGCAGAAACTTGACTTGGTGAAGCTGATGAAGATCAGAGATGAGAAACTTTGACTGGAGCAGTTTTAATTCTGCGGAAGGCACAGAAGAGGTGTTAGGAGAGACGCGAAGGAGAGGAACTTTGTAGTGTGAAAGTAAAAAAGGTTTCAATACTGAGATGAAAGGCAGATGGGGCGGCAGTTGGAAAGAGGGAGAAAAAAGAGGAAGAAAAACAAAAAAACAAGTATCAAAACCCACAAAAAACCACACCCCATACATACTCTTGACCCTAGAGACACTAAACGTGATTGTATTGCCAGCAGGAAAGTCAGAGAAGAATGAGAAGTTACAGCAAAGGTCACGACAGAGAACCAGGTCTCCCACTGTTTGTGTAGATTAAAAAGCTGGATCAGACCAAATGAAAATGCACACATAGAAATGTGAAGCCAAGGGAAGCTCGCATGGGAGCACCATCTGCAGCCTCGGGTCAGAGGATGGAGCATCTGATCTACAACAGCACCACGCCCTGGAAATTATGAATTCCAAAGAAATCGGCTGGAAGAGAGACACAGCCCCTCTTCCTTCCCACAAAAGGCAGATACCTCATACACAGTCTGTACATTTAAAATGCAAGAAGTGAGGGATCAAGCCATGCATCGAAAGGTATAAGCTAACTGGGATCAGGAAGAGCCCTTTCCATCTCAGCACAAAGTTAGGGGAAAAAACATAACTTGTTCTGTGACTTATTAGATAGGATATAGGATTTTTGCAATAGACATGGATGTAAATACCAGACCAAAATACATTTTTCTGCTTATTCAGATGATTTACAGAGAAATAAAATAGGTATTTTCCTTCTCCAGCAATTTTTAAAAGGATAAATAAAATGATAAGAGTGCCTGGCTTAAAATTAACAAAAGAATCATCACAAGCACACCCCAAGTCTGAAGTAGGTTAATGCACACAAATACAGACAATGAGGCACAAGCCACTGCAGTTCTTTGTGATAACAGCTCTTGAACACCACAGTGCTTTACCATTAGATTTCATGGCTACTTGTGAACAGTCCTCAGCCTTCTGTCATGGCATGACAGAAACCATGCCATGATCTCCTGTTAGACCATGCAATACAAGCCAATCCACTGCAGGAGGGATGCAAATCACCAGCACAATTTGCAAAGCCCTGGGCTTTCCTTGTCATCCTTCAGGTACCCCCCCAAGAGTGAGCAGAACAGGAGCCACTCACTGCTGCTTTCAACTTCCCTCAATGACTCCTTCTGTCTCTGCTGGGCACTGCAGGCTGGGGACAAAGAGGAGCCTCGAGGAAGGTGGTGACCATCAGCAGGCTGTCACCACCCAAATAACGTCCCCATCTGGAGCCTGGCCAGCTCTCTGCTCAGAACAGAGAGCACAAAACCTGGGGACAACAGCTCATCCTCAGGCACTTTCCAGAGCTAGGCAGGAGCAAGGTGACAGCGCAAGCAGGTGACTGCACCTGCCACGGGCTTGGGCGTATGACAGGAAAAGGGCTCCTCTGCCCCTAGGGAGGGTATGGACACAGCCCACCTGGAATTCTGAGCACACTGGAATTCTGAGCAGACTGTGTGCCACCACCTGCATTGTCCACCACTAAAACTGAGTTTGGATAGTGATGACAAAAAACCCATGCTCTCACCTAAACAGACTGAGATATCAAATCCATTAATAATTAGGTGTACAAACTCCCCACTTTGCATGTTTGCACATTTACAGTGCTGCATCTGTGTACAGTTAGCCATGACAAGAACTGTCAGTCAACAGAGCTTTAAAGTAGCAGCACTCAAAGGCAATACTTTGGCCAAGACATAGGAACAGAACAAGAACTCCAAGTCAGGACCTCCAAGAATGCCTCTCACTGAGTGCCAAAAGGATATATGTTCATGATGCCCAAAGGATGCCTGGTTTTACCTCAGGTAAGGCCAGAACATCTTTGTGGAAGAATTAAAGTACTTTATAAACCCAAACCACACAGCCACAAGGATAAAACAGTCATCTGCCAACTGCAAGCACCCCAAAAATCATGATGATGGGTCCAAAACTTACAAGACTGCTTTAAAAAAGCATTTGCAGCTTAGAAGGGGTTCATGTCTCATTTACCCAAGGGTATTAGAGTATTGGGATACCTCTGGGTTACACACTTGCACCACAAACTTCAAACAGCAAAACCTGAGCTACTGATCACTTTTGTTCTGCCTCAGCATTCAGCCATAAAGGCACAAAAGGCCAGGAGATTTGCAAATAAAATCCCAAGAGTCAGCACTTCTGAAAGCCTTGGCCTCTCCTGGCACGCTTTGTCTGATTTTAAGCAGATGCAGTTTGTAGCATCTGCAGAACCTGGTCCTGGACTAACAGAGTTTTTCTCTGTCAGGGTAGTGCTCTCCCACTGCACCACACAGAGCACTTGGATTAACAACACCGGATACAGACCTTTCGTTTGATAGAGAGTGAGACTGTTGCTGCAGACTGAAAAATTGCATTCTGCCACCGAAGCCACCTTGCAACAAACTATTAAGCCAGAATCATCACCCTTCTCTGGTAAATCACACTGTAGAGATACTCTTGAGCCACTGCAGAATTTGGGACACAGGTCCCACCTGGCTCAGACTTTACTAGTCCCTGGAATGACATATAGCCATACCTACAGATTGTTCTGAGCTTCTTCCCAACTCCTCTGACTACAGAAAAACCAACAGACCTCCCCAAACAAATGCCCACAACACCTGCCATGCTGTTAGCATGCCACAAATAACAGCTGGATAAAACCACTGGGCTTGATTACTGGATTTTTCAGCTGACTATTACACAGGGGAATTTTTATTTATGAAGTGGCTTCAATGCATGGCTTTCCTCCATCATAAAAAGCCCACTGATGTGTTTTTCTGATATTAGCAGTTTATTAATTGTATTTTGGTTTATTATTGCATTGGAGCTGGAGAGTACTGCACTGGCTGTTCTGGAAAGCAGAATATTCCAAAGGGAATACGCAGGCGAAAGTCTGCTCCTTAGTGCTCACCCTACCCAAGTGAGCTGCTTGCCTTGCCTTTATTTTGCCCCTCACTTGGCCTCAATTCCTCTTCTGTTTGTTAAGCCATGGCATGTCACAGCTTTGCCAACTGCAAAGCAACTACTAATACAACAAAATCTGATTGCACCAATTTCCTTGGTGGTAAAAATGAATCATTTCTTTCATTAGCCAAACTTTCCCTGTCAAACAGTGCTGGGACTGCCAGAATTCCAGAGAAAACCACAAAGGCTCTCCCAGCTGCTAGAAATCCGCTGATCCTAATTAAAAACTTCAAAAGCAAAAAAATAGGGAATTTATGCAAGGACCACCTGCTTTGATTTCTGCTTCTTCGTTGAAGGGAAATAAATAAATAGAAACACACGCGCGCACACACACACACCAAAAAAAAAAAAAA
>VZRN01003298.1:1199114-1279738 GCA_013397935.1 Dasyornis broadbenti
CCCCCTAAACCACAAGTGTCTCGTATTAAACCAGTACGAAGGAACACCCCATCGTCGGCAACTCCCCACTTTTCTTGAAAAATCCCATTAGCTTCGAGAGGAAGATGAATAATTCAGGAGCTGAAGCGTCCGCCCGGGGGGACCCACCGGGACCGAAACTTTCCCGGTGCGGCGGGCGCGGGGCAGGCGGCGAGCGAACCCCCCCACCCCTTCAGGTTGGAGGTGGGAGGGGTGGGAATTAAAAATAAACCCCAAAACGCCAGCCCTGAGAGGCTCCGAGCCACGAAGTTCCTTGGCCAAGTGCCGCCGCCCCCGTCTCCAGCCGCAGAGCCGCCGCGTCCCCTCGGGGGACAGCGGGCACCCCGCGCCCCGTCCTCACACACTCACCCTGAGGGATGGGGCAGCACTTGGTGGGGCACGGGCACCCTCAGGGCTCTGCCGACACACAGACCCCCTTAAAGGGCCGGGAGAGGCGGGAGGGAGCCTTACTTTTCTGGCTGGAGTATCCCGGGTAATATCCATAGTAGCCGGTGATGCGCAGGATCCTGTCCTCGATGGTGGCCACGCCGTTGGGTGCTGCCTTCCCATCCATAGAGGGAAGGAGCCGCGCGGAGCGGCCGGGCGGGACGGCGAGTGCAGGCGGCAGGGCAGGAGCAGCAGCAGCAGGAGGAGGAGGAGAAGGAGGAAGGAGAGGAGAAGGAGGAGGAGGAGGAGAAGGAGGAGGAGGAGCGCGGCCGCCGCAGCTCGCGGTGCCGGCGGGGCGCTCGCTCTGCCTCCGCCGCCTGGTGCAGGACGGGCTCCGCAGCGCGGCCCCCGCCCTGTGGGCACGGGAAGGAAGGCAGCGAGCGGTGCTCCGGGCCGCAGGTGGGGCGGCCTGCGGGGCTGAGGGTCGGATCCTGCCTCCAGCACGCTGAGGGGTCTCTCCTCGCTCGGCCCAGCCGCTGTGTGTCTGCGGGAAGGAGCTGTCACCCTTTCACCCCCGAAACCTCCGCGGACTGCGAAGCTGAGCGGGGTTACCCCGCCACGGGCACGCACTGAGAGCTGGGGTTTGTGTGGGAATCTGTACTTGCGAACCACAGATCTGCAGGTCCAGAGCTGACCCTTCTGGTGCTGCACACAGGTGTGAGAGGAAGGAGAGAGTCCTTTAATTCGGACTCTGAGGGAACAGGGTTTCACCACTCCGTGCTCTCCATGTCTTAGAATGGTTTGGGTTGGGAAGGACCTCAAAGCTCATCCAGTTCCAAACCCTGCCATGGCCAGGGACACCTTCCACTATCCCAGGTTGCTCTAAGCCCCGTCCAACCTGGCCTTGAACGCTTCCAGTGGTGGGGCAGCAACAGCTTCTCTGGGCAACCTATGCCAGGGCCTCACCACCCTCAAAGTTAAGAATTCCTCCCCAGTATCCTTTCTAACCCTGCCCTCCGTCAATTTCAAGTCATTCTCCATTATTCTGTCACTTCAGGCCCTTATCCAAAGTCCCTGGCAAGCTCTCTTGGAGTCCCTTTAGGCCCTGGAAGGGCCTCTTTCCAGAGGCTTCTCCAGGCTGAACAGCCCCCACTCTCCCAGCCTGTCCCTAGATCAGAGGAGCTCCAGTCCTCTGATCTGACACCTTTGTCATATCGCTCCAGAGACGCCCCTGTCTCTCTCTGTGTCACGTGGAAATGCTGCCTCAGTGGTGGGAGCTCTACTATCCCACACTGTGGGAGAGCTCAAGAGGAAAAGGGATATCTGCCCTCAGCTACCCAGACAGGTTGTACACCTACTCTAACATCTCTCCATACGATGTCCACAAAATCCTTGCCTGCATTTGAGAAAAAGAGGTGACAAGTTCACCATTTGGCTTTGTTACTCATTGAAGAAGCTAATTCTGTCTCTGGCAACAATTAGGCTTTGAATTACTTGACTTTTTGTGCCACTGGTCCTTGCCATGCTTCTCTCTGCTAGAGTGAAAGGACCATTAGCAATGAGCCTTTTTTCCTTTAAAATGTATTTCTAGCCAGTAATCTTTTTTTCTTTTTTTTCTTTCTTTCTTTTTTTTTTTTTTCTCATGTATGTCTCTGTCATACTTATCTTCACTTACTCCTTTTTTATCCAGCCATTTTCATTAACTGACACATGGGGAACCCAGTCAAGACATTCCATATCCTTTGCTTCCTCCTCTGCTCATATTTGTCTTTCTCTGTTCTGTGCTTGGCTAAATAAGCTGATGGCACAAAACTGCCTTTTATGAGCACAAACAAATAATAGATGTATTAAAAATAGCCGTTGCTGTGGCTTTGCTCAGGGAGTCATTAGCTGGTTAGTGTTTGTACAGTGCTTTGAAGATCAAGGTTTTCTGCTGTGTGGATGCAGATATAAAAATGCACTTGCAATATTAAATACCCTTTTGATCTTGATTTCTTGTCTCTTGCCCTACTGCTGGGTAATACCAAGGGCAGTTACAAATCAGTGATAAATCAACCCCCAACCACCAAAATAACTCAGGAATTCAAGGCACAGCTCATTTCAGTTTCCCTATCCCCTTTTAAGCTAGCTATGGAAAAAGACCAGTGACCTTTCATGTTTTTCAATGTTTAGATTTTTTTTTTTATTTGTCCAACAGAAGCACAGCCCCCTGCATGGAGAATTTACACCACTTGACATCAGACATTTGCTTGCCCTTCTAATCTGTGGAGTGCCATAAGCAGCCCTCACCCCTCCATGATTTCCCAGACCATGGGACAGAAGCTGCTGAGAGCCAGACCAGGTATTAGTTGGCTTTCAGATGTGCTGGGTCAGTAGGAGCTGGTGAGGCTCTAAGCTCTTCTGCAGGATTAAAATTCCCTGTCCTACTTAGGGAAGCACAGTTGATGCAAAAATCACTTGCCTGGTGTCTTGTTTGGAATCTCTGAACAAACCACAAGTCCCCCCCTTCCCAATTTCACCTCCAGTGGGAGTTGGTGTTATGAGGACATTACCAGCATTGATATCAGCTTCAAAGTCAAATTTTGGGACTCAAAAGTGTTACTTTGAAGAGAAGGAAAGAAATGGCTGGTTCATTTGAAGGTTAAACTGATGTATCCAGAAACAACTCTAAGCTTCAAGCTTTCCAAACACCTTAGTTCTGGCTTAATTTTTCATCTCCTCTCTTCCTCTTATCCCTGGGCTTTCAAGGACATGCTGTGCATGTTTAAATATCACTAGACGATAATACAAGCAAAGCCATTCTTGAAATTGCTCCTGCCTGTGGTTCCCTTCCAACATCACTCTGTGCAATGGATGCACAGTGATACCTTCTGTCTCGCTGAAAGCTCATAATGAATTGCAGCTCTGGATTGTTTCTGAGTTCTTACTATGCTGACTGTTTTTCTTTTCAGAAGGAACAAGCAAATTGCTTTCTCTGCAATTGGGCTTTTTGCAAGTTACGTTTAAAGGTGTGCAAAGGAAACGTCGCTGAGCAAGATGCATTAGCTTCATTTATTATCAAGAAAAAGACACACGGTGAGGGGCCGTGGGGACTTGTTTCCCCTCTTCAAGTTGACAGGGCCATCAAAGTCACTATCTGCGTAAATATGCTAAAGTCATTTTGCAGAGAGATTTGTGTATTTACCATTCTGTGACTAAAATTTGAGGGTTGATCTAGAAATGAGCTTTAAAAGCATCAGTTTAACCTGTGGCTTATTGAACAGGGTGAATTTCCCCAGGTCTCTACAAATGGGTGTCTTTCTCTAGAAAAAGAAGGAGCCTTACACCATTACTGGCCACAGAATTTGGCCACAGTGATTTCAAAAAAACCACACTTAACTCCAGGCCATATGTTTGCAAAAATAGCTTCTCAAGTGAGAGAACAATGTAAATGTCTCCTGATTATCTTGCTGATTCTGCAGACAGTCCCAGTGTCTTTTTTGCTGCTCGCAGCTTTCCCAGACAGCCTCAAATAGAAAGGAACAAGAGTCTGGGTGTACTTCACAGCTGCCTTTCAAATCCTGCTGGATGGGGCTGTCATGAAACCGTGAGTATCCTCACATGGGCAGAGCCTGAAGAGGCAGACCTTTCCTTATCTGCCTATTTTCTGACCACATCACCTCTGGTTTGTTTTCTGTGAGGCAAGAGACATCATTTCTTCCTTTGCAGTTTCTTATTTGTATTGCAAGATACCCTAAAGGACTGACGGTGAGAGCTCAGAGCTCCCCATGTTGGACTAACAGCCCAAAGGGTCATGGAATCAAAAAATCAGAGAATGGTTTGGGCTGGAAAAGATGTTAAAAATCATCTTGTTCCAAGCCTCTGCCATAGACAGGGACACCTTCCACTATCCCAGGTTGCTCCAAGGCCTGTCCAGCCTGGCCTTGGACACTTCCAGGGATGTGGCAGCCACAGCTTCTCTGGGCACCCTGTGCTAGGGCCTCACCACTCTCACAGGTGGTGAAAAAAAATCTAAACCTAACCCTGCCCTCTGCCAGCGTGAAGCCATTTCCCCGTGTCCTATCCCTCCAGGCCCTTATCCAAAGTCCCTCTCCAGCTTTCTTGGAGCCCCTTTAGGTACTGAAAGCCTCAATAAGGTCACCCTGGAGCCTGAGCGCATTAGGATTTAGGGAAAGATGCAGGGCAAGACTGATGGCAAAAAATGCTTAGAGGTGAAGTGACTGCCCGAGAGCCCTAAGCAGATCAACCACAGGCTTTGAGGAACACAATCCAGTTCTCTTTCCCATGACAATTCCCTGTCCCCCTCCTTCTCTACTCCATCATCCTCCACATACCTTCCCAGTCCATCTGAGATGAGAGAAAGGGGAGATTTTTCTCCATGAGCAGAGGTTGCTGCCTATCCTGTCATCTCATCTCTTTGAGGAGGTTCTGCCTTGTGTTGTTACCAGGATTGAGATATAAAAGAAAAAACAATAGGCAGCATTGGTCTGTCACGCAGTTTACCTGTGAGCCTGTGAACATGTGAAAAAGGGAAAAAAGGACTCACACAGAGAGAATTGTTCAATGCCAAGTGAGACTTTTAAGTGAAAAACTAATTACAAGTTGATCATTCCAAATTTGCTGTTTTCATCCTTCCAGTACCCTGGTTTTTTTATAAGAATGTGTCATTTTGGCTTGGATTATATCTTAGCAAGAACCTTTAAAAAGTCACGGCCAAGAGGACTCCTGTCATTTGGAGAAAATTATTTTGTGGGTTGAGGGCCCAGTTGTCCTTTCAGACAAGTCATACTAGTGTAAAACCAGCATAAACATGACCAAGCTGGACCCATAGATAGGGAAAAGAAAATCTGTAGTATTTGAAGTTCCTTTAATTGTCCTTTGAAGTGGCACCATGAAAGTCACTGGAGCAAAGCCAGTTCTTGCTCAATCTGCCTCATGCACACCAGGATTGAAGGATGGGCTCAAGGTCGAAAGGACTCCTCGACAATATGAAATTATTTAGTGTAAAGATGCCTCAAGTTGGCAGCTCAGATTTAAGAGCTTTCCACCCCCCTCTGTTTGAACACTGGGGAGATTCCTGCTTGGACCAAAATTTGAAATCCAGTTCCAGTTTCTGAGCATCACCAGATATTAAAAGGATTTGATTTGGCAATGAGCATGGCAGCTTTTTTAAAGCCAGTTGATTTCATTGATGGGAGGCAGAACAAGAAACAAACAATTCTTTCCAAAACCATGACACAATGATGGCATTAAGGATGGAGGAGAAAGCTGCCAGAGGAGTCTGCATGTTCCAAAGCAATTTGTATAGATATATCCATGCTCTGATCCACTTGGGACACCAGGAATCAGGGGGACAATCAACAATTGCCCCCATGGTGTATAAAAGTGAAAGCCCCCAGCTCAGTACATTCAAACTAAAGGCAGCAAGAAGGGAGCTTTCAGGGCACTCGTCATTTTTGCTTGCAAATAGCAAGGGGAGGTAGTTATTCCTCTGAGCCCACACTCAAACATTTCCTGGAAACATTTATTTAGCAGTAGCACTGTCAGTGTATTGATGCCTGTTTCAAAGGGACGGAAACAGAAGAGACTCAGTTGAAGTTGCAGCCGGTTGTTGCAGGTATTTTCTCCCTAAGGACCATCCAAGGCTGCTAAGTCTCAATGACGAAATGAGACTAACAATTACAGAACTTTGTATAAATGCAAGTAGCGCATGGTCCTGTGTTCTGCGTCACTTAAGGTAGGCTGAGACCTGTTTGTACAAAGTACTGGCCATGTTTTTACCTTCCCCTTTGGCAGCTGGAAATACACAGGTTTGTATCCATTGCTGTTCTTTTTCAACTCCTACTTCTTCAGCAAGGTCGGAGAATTATAAAGCACCATGACTGAATTCTTCTGCTCTTTTCAGTGGAGCTGCACTCACAAGTACCAGCAGATCTTTCTTGAGAGTAGTGAGAATTCAGATTGACAAAGTCTGCTGGGCTTCCAGATTCCAGTTCAACTGCAGTGGTAAGGATAGGAAAATGAAATCATTATTTGTAGAGGACACAGGGTACTTTTTGGAATAAATCTGTGTTGGCATTTCCAAGGAACTGTTTTGCTGCCCTTCCCATTCAAACCAGGACTTGACCCCTAAACAGTCCTTGGAACTGGAGTTCTACTCTGTGTCTCAGGATGAGACCCACACCAGTTTCTTGAGCACCTGGTAAGATTTTCTGTATTTATCCCTGCCCCTGGATCTGGAGGCTGGAAGTGACCAGGCAGATGCACTGACATGGAAGCGTCTGGATGGCTGGTGGTCAGAACAATACTGAACTCATGATGTGGGATCAGAAATGTCTTCTGAGATTGTCTGTGACACTTTCTCCTGCTTTTGACAGCAGGGCCCACAACGTAGCACACACAAGAAATCTGCACTATTGGACAGTTTTACAACACAGCTTTCTTGCAAATGATAAAACCCTGGCTCTTTCGATACATCTGCACCCATGAAGTTTCCCAGATGGTGTTTTGAGAACATAAAAAGTTCATGAAAAGTAGCATGGAAAACTCAAAAATCTCTACTACCTCCTGGTGGCAGAGATTTGCTGCCTGTTTTCACGGGGAAGATGCTGATGGGCTGAGGCCTGATCATCTCACACCACTGCAAGGGTTTTGGTGTCTTCAGAGCTGTTCTGTAGTTCCTTAAAGTTCCCAGTGACACATAAGGTATTACCTTCGGCTTTGCCTTCCCACGCTTCTCCCTGCCTACATCAGATCAATTCCTTTAGGCTGCTCCACACTCTGGCCAGTTAAGCCAAGATGAAAAATCTCCACTTCCACCTCCTTCCTTTTGACGTATCTTGTGCTGTTGGAGAAAATGATCTCTCCTCACCAACTCAGAGAACATGGAAATGATGTGACTTGGCCCCAGCAATAAAATGAGTCCTGTCCCCTGTCTTTCACAGGTCTTTCAGGTAGAGGTTTAGCTCCTTCTGATGTCCAAGACTGAATCAGAGCACATCCAAAATTGCTCTGAAGTTTAGAGTGAATGAAGCCCTCAATGTCACCACTAAATAACTGTGACTTGGCTTGGGAAAAAAAACATTGTCCTGATGCTTCTGAAGGCTGGGATGTCTCACCCTGAGTCACTTCCGGGAGGCTGTTGCTGTATCCCAAGGCTGGATTTGCTGACTGCCTGCTCTGAATTATCTAAATTGTACCTGGGATGGGCTAGGGCAGCACAACTCAACAGAAGCTGGGGGCAAGCACTCAGATTTGTGTGTGTGTGTGCGTGTATGTGCATAACTCCTTTCCAAACATGCTGGTCAGTCAGAAAGACAAATATGTGGGGAAAGAGAGGTCTCTCATGCTGGGGATTGTACCTTTAGCTGTGCTCTGCTTTCCCTGTCAGCCTCAGGAGGATGGTGCGTCACCCTTTGGAGCAGTACAGCTGCAAGCTGAGCCTTTTTGCTCTTGGGAATGAGGTTTTTATGGCGTGAACTGTCTGTGGAGGTGAGGTTGATTTTTATCCTTTGCTTTCCATCTGTTTGCCATGCTGGGCTAAGTCAAGCAGATTGCAATCAGCCCTCACTGCCCAGCCCCAGCCTGCTGCCTTTGTCCTGTTGCCAAGCCGTGCTGACATCCCTGGCCCCTCTGCAGAAGGACCTCATGAATTCAGATCGCCTGGATGTGCTCCAGCCAGGTTGGTCGCATTTTTGCGACCTTTACCACGTGACAGATCTGGCTGGAGCCCTGCACACCCTCCTCTTTGGGCTCAGCCCTCATGCCAGCTTTGCAGCCCAGCACTGTGAACTCTCTTCTGCCACATGAGTGGACGTGTAGGACTTCTGACCTGCTGCTGGTGCTCCATGTGTAGCCCCTGCCAGCAGCACTCCCAAAGTCCCTGCCAAAGGAGCCCCAGGACCTTTACCCCAAAGAACACCAGGAACTTGACCCGGTGTCCTTATCCAGGTCTCATCACATTGCCCAGACTATTCACTCCTGAATCTCATATGCTTTAAATCTGAGAGGTCTCATGATAGGACATTAAAAACAAAACTGGAAGAGTCTTACCAGTACCCTAAAAAAAAAGAGAGAGGAAAAAAAAGAAAATTAAAAGACTTTTTTCCTTAATCTTTGCTGGAATGCATATTTGGAGACTTTATTCTTCTGCCTCTGCAGCTACTTCATAGCCACGGGAGAAAACCTACATCAACTGACCCTTTCTCTAAAGGATCAGTGGGTAAAGCCTGCGTTTTGGAATCTGGTTTCTCGCTGGAAACTCCTTGGATTAGGCACTTGCGAAGGAAAAGAAATCTGGTGTCCCGCTCCCTCTGCTGGTACAACTTTTCAGCCATTCCCTTGTACCAAAGGCCGAGCTGTTCCAGTGCTGTTTTCCTGTTTTCCTGTCACCTGACCTGGCCCTGCCCTTTGGAGATCGATCACTGTGTCCAAGAGAGAAAGCTTGGGAGGGACAACAGATCTCTTTCGCAAACAGTTTTCTAGTGAAATCCAGGTTTTCCCCAGCATATTTTATGGCTGTCTGAGAAGTTTCTGTGTGAGCTCTTCTATTTGGAGATTTATTTGTGTGTCCGTAGAGATACCTGCTGCTACCCAAACTTTTCTGCTGGTATTTGTTCCTGCTTCCATAAGCATTTAAAAACGTCTTCCTTCAAGATCTCCCAGTCTGCTGCTTGGTTCTTTTCTGTGCCTCAGCCCTCAGAGGTACGATCCCAGTGTATCCGTCTCATTTTCTCCTCCTTACTGATATTTTATTTAGAGAGCTTTCCAGATTGCCAACAAGCCCTGGGCAGCCTTTCCATCTGATATTCTTATTTATAACAAAGCCCCTTATCCCGTGTTTGCCAAATGCCACACATCTCTTTAAAATTGAATGTGACTGCAGGGCCAAGAGGAAAATGGCAATATGGTTCTTCCTCCAGTGATCACACACGTTACACTGAAGTCATTTTAATGTGGTCTTTGGTCTTCACAGTGATCAGAGTTTTTGGCTTGTGTTTCTAACAGGGCTTGTCAAATACCAGCACAGACCAACCTCTTCTGCAGCCAGAATGAGCTGCCGTGTTGAAATACTGATCCAGAAAACATCCAAACTGATTGCTATTCATCACATAAATTATGAAATCTTTCATCAAGAACAGAGCCAGCTGTTAGTGGTTTTAGCTAAATATATTACTTTTAAATTGTAACACTTCTTGCTGTTTTCCAGAGTAATGCAACTTACCGTGAACAATGCTTTCAGTGTCTGGAGGTGATTAATTTTCTGCTGCTCCCTCTTGCCATATGTGAATCTTTATCTTTACAAAAAAACCTCCAGAATTTTTCTTTATTCAGGAAGAAAAAATGCTCAATTCATACCCAACACTGCTGGCAGCATCATTTTTCAATGACAAAAGTGGTGCTTGGGATGGCACTGAGATCTGCGTGAAAGGGTACTACCAGAGCACTGGCTCTGTGGAATGTTTTTTTTATTTTATTTTATTTTATAATTTGTTTTTAATATGATACTTGACAGAAGTCATGCTGTAGGGCAGGAAACCTTCTCCTGTGACAGCCAGGGCAGTGCTAGGTTTTTATTTCAAGTGTAACATGGAAGGGACACATTTGCTTGCATAATCTCTGGAAGAAATGCATTTACTAATCTCAGGGCTGTGACTATTATACTGTTGATATTTAGAGAAGTAATAACCATTTCCTATCATTTGGTGTGAAGAGTAAGTGGCTTTCCAGTCATTTTTCTTTGTTTTTAATGGATTACCTCCCTGTGAGCTATTCAATTGCGGTATAAATCAAATGTTTCCATTTCAAGAAGTATCTGAAACTTCTGTTGCTGCTCTCAATTTATTACATCAAAAACAGGGACCACGAAGGTCAAGGCTACAAAGTCAAGCACTGAAAGGTTCAGAAGCAGCAGACTTCAGGTTGTCTGTGCCATCAGGACTGTGCTGGGTGGGCTTCTACCACCTGTGAAATCATTCCTGGTCCCCAACCTGCTGCTGTGAAGCAGCCCTGCCAAGCCCCGCTGCCCTGTGCAGCTGCCCCACTTCCAAAAGCTGTGTTGTTTATGTTAAAGTCATGTTATGGTAAAGTTATTTATGCCCAGTTGAAAGGATGGCTCTTCCTCCTCATCCTCTTCTTCCCCCTTGACGTGGACCATCCCCATCCTTCCTTCCCCTCTCACATCTCCAAGACTTAAAAAGTAGCACAGCCTCAAAGCTGGCTTTTACTTATCCTCCCAAATCCAAGCCCACATTCCATGAAATTACTGCACACTATTTTTCCTGCAAGTCTCTTACCTCCTGGAGCTGCTGACACAGTGGGGATAAGACACCACATCATTATTTTTCCATGCTCTGTGTGAGAGCTGGGCCCCTGTTTCCCACACAGCACCAACCCTCTGCACTGAACTGAACATGAATTATTCCTGTGGGACTTTTCTGTAATGCGCATCACGAGAGAAACCGGGAGTTTTGCAAAAAAAAGTCACTTTTTAGACTTCACAACGTGGCACTAGCATGAAAAGCCCTCATTTTACACACAGGGAAGTAGGTGCAGAGACAAAAGTACCAATTTTCCAGAGAGTTAACTGTGGTTTAGCACTTTCTATGTTCAAGGCACAGCTCTCAGTGTCTTCAGGGGTAGCTTGGAGAGCTCAAGACATCCCCAAATCAAGCCTGGAGGGTGTTTGAGTGGACTTCACAAAACAAATCGCTGATAATCGCTGACCCCAGGGGATAAGAAACTTGCTTGTCATCCCTCTTCCTGCTTTGGCTGCCTCGCCATGGAATGCTTGGCAATGAAACACTAACAAAGGCTTTGCTTTCTTGGAGCAAACCTCAATCTCCTTAACAGAACCTGAGAGACCAAAACCTCTGGGACAGCATCACTGAGTGAGATACAGGGGGGAAACCAGACCAAAATTATGTGCTGCAGACAAAGACACTTCATGTCTGTGTTAATAAAAAAAACGAAACCGAACACAAATACAAGCAACCACTTTGGAAAGTAGCCTTAAAATGCTACTTAAGAGATGACAAAAACGTCAAACCAAACCCAGCGGAATCCGTAATACACAGAATTATTATGGAAGCTGAGGGAACACTCGTGGCTTTCAAGCACTTGTAATTCCTTGCCACTGTCAGCAGCAATCAGTGCCAGTTTTGTACCAAAGCGCTGGACTGTGCCTCCTCCCGTGCCTTCTCCACTCTGAACCACTCCACCTTGCTCCGCTCCCTTCTGGATCTGCTTCTTATCTTTCCAGGACACCAGCTGCTGTTCCTGTGCTTTTCCAACACTGAGCCAGAGAATCCAGCTTTTTGCTGACTTGATCACGAGTTAGGCTCATCACCTTGTACCTGAAAGAATTTATCTTTCTACAAGCCTTGTGCAGGTCAGTTCCAAGGAGAACTTGTCAGAAAGGGTGAGAAGAATTATCACATCTTTCTTCAGCTGTCCCAAATGTCCATGTTAAGTCTAAAGTGAACCTTTGCTTCCTTGCTGCAATTAATGGAGAAAGATAACCAGTTCCATAGGGTGCTTCATCCCATCTTAGTGCAAATGCCTCAGACAGGTGGCAGGATGGTTTTCCATGATTGCTAAGCTGCAGCTTTTGCTCCTTGATTTTTCTGAATGTCTGTAGGCATTTCTATAAACAACGTCTTACAACAAGTCCCTCACATTAAAATGCATATTGTGAAAGGAAATTTATTTTATATGCTGCTTTAAAACCTCCCACTTGATCACTTGATGGTGCCCCTTTGTCTCTTCATTGCGAGAAAGAGTGTTGAACTGCTCCCTTAAATCTTCTCCATGCTCCTGCTGCTTTTACATGACTCCATCATATTCGCTCTATTTTAATCTCTGTTCCAGGCTGAAGAGTCTCATTTCCTTCCCTTTTCCTAACACAGAGGTTGTTCCATATCTTTGGCCATCTCTGATGTCCTTCACTGTGTCCTTCTCTAGTTTGTTTTATCTGAGATGTCCTTTCTGAGCTGGGGGAGCAGCACTGCACACAACCTGATGCAGACACATTGTGGATGTGCAGAAAAAAACAGGTGATGGCTTCTGATTTGTTATCCACTCCTACTAATAACCTTCCCATGCTATTTTCATTTTTGAGCACCTCTGGAATTATTGCCACAGCTTTAAGATTTCTTTTCTGGATTGTAGCAGCCAGCTTAGATCGTCCCTTTATAATTGTTTTGTAAGAATATATTCCTCTATGTACTTACTACCTTTGAATGTCATCTTGCATTTTGCCATTTCATTGCTATCTAAAGATCCTTGACTTACCATTTTCTCTGAGGTTTTTAACCACCCTAAGGAGAAGGATCCTTGATGACACCTTTAATGAATGCCTGTCGCTCAGCATCATGTCCTAACTGGTACTTCAAAGAAGATTAAACAAAAAAATTTCAAAAGTCTCTGAAAGCATCACAATAATTTCCATGATTTGTGACTCATGGGAAATGTCTGGCTGCCAGTGTGACTTTAGGCCAAATTTCAACTCCTCTTGCCTCAGGCTTCCTCAGCTGTGAAACAAAAGATGCATTTATAGCGCATGGCAGAGGCCAGAGAGCTTTGTCCAGCCATTTCCAAGTTCAGCCTCACAGGCTGCTAGAGCTCGTGCAGGTCCACAGGATGATATCCTGTCTCCCTGAGATTTCTCCTGATGGAGGACACCAAAGTGACTCGCCCAAAGGGACAGTTACTGGCACCATGGAAAAATTAAAAAATCAACTTTATATTCTCATTCCAAATCCAAAGCAGAGCACTGTACCAAGTACTAAGAAGAAATTAACTCTATCCCAGCCAAAACCAGGACATAAACCTAAGTTTATAGACTCCCTTAAAATTTTATTCTCCTTTGTAAGTACCTTGTGGGTCTGCAGATCCTTTTAAATGCTTTGAAGCACGGCACAGCGAAGATTAATCACCTTTCCTTGTAGGGAAATACTCCCTCCAGCCTGAACCCCAAGGTTTACAGAGGATACAAGTACAAAGAAGCACTGCTAACTACCTTTAAAAAAAGAAATTCCACATTTCTTCTGTAAACATGTCCAGTATTTTTTATCCAGAGCCTCTTCAAAAGGTAGCACATCATTCACAAGGCTGTGAACCCTCCATTTGTGGTTCAGTCCTTCAATAAAGCAACGCAGACTCTCCACCCCGCTACATTCAGAAGAGTTTATTTTGGAGCAGGTAGAAGCAGAGATTGCTAGCAGCATGGCCAGAGAATGATTTATATTCGTCATAAGCTTTCATTTCAGATCTAATTACCCACTCCAACAGCCTGGGCAGCAAAGGGTGAGGTTACATGGACAGGAACTGTGGAGGAAGGATAAACCCCTGGATCTCCAGGCCAGATCCAGCAAGGATCATTCTCCAAAGTCCCTTTTCAGCTCCCTTGTAGCCCCCTTGGATACTGAAATGCTGTTTTTCTTTGCTTCCCTAGCTATTTCCCTAATATTTCCAAGCTACACTGCACGGTTTGAGAAAACCAGTCTTCCTAAGCCTTTGTTTCAAGATTCACTTGCACTAAGGGAGATTTGGGAGCAATTAGAGTGGCTTTTACAAACCAGTCATTTTTCTATTTGCAGTTCAGATACTGATAATAAATATGACAAAGGGGCACTAAACCTTCAAGCAGCTCAAAGCATTGCTGTGCTCAGAGTAAGGCAAACTGAAAGAGAAGCCAGAAGAATACTTATGCAGACCACGATATCAGAAACATTTAAGGAGACTGCATTTATAAAGAAAAATTCTTACAGTCAGTTATTAGGCAATAAGTGGAGCAGTTCATTGGCAAAGACACAGAAATACACAGCAGGCTACTGGAGCTCTTAGGGAAAATACAATTAACTTGGTAACAAAATTAAATATAGTAGATCTATAATAAGTGTGAGCAGCTTATAGTAAACCCAAAGGGAGTATTAAGAATTCAACCCATCAATCATCACAGCATGTAACCACCCCTGGACAACATTTCTAAGAACCTGTTTGCAATTTTATGTCTGTTCTAGTTTACTATATGAATAAAGCTGATCCTTGATTGATTTTTACTGCTATGACTCCTTGAATTTCAATTCTTCACACTAGTGATTTAATTTCACATTTGGATATTCTTGATCTTTGCACACATATGAACTGTTGCAGTGTTGTTGCAAACCCATTGGACTATTTCCACCTCTGTCAAATAGACTTTGACAAGGTTTTTACCAAAATGCGATTCGCTTTCTCCACCTGAGAAATCTGGATAATGGTATGACTTCCAATTATAAATTACTGGAGACCTAAGGCTTCTTAATGGAAATGTGTTGGTAGTGCTACAGCCACCTCTCCTTTTGCCTCACCTAAAGTAATCGTGAGTAATGCCACAAACTTGGTGACGTTTTTGTGGTAAAATCCCAGCAGGAGATGCATCTCCAATCATGCTGAAGAAAAAAATATATCCATAATACGATTGCAGCTTACAGAAATCAATCCTGTGGAAAAAATTGCTGCCTGCTCTGTCTTCCCATGATAATCCAGTTTGGGCTCCACAGCGGTGATTTGAAATTAGAACACGTTCACTTCGCAGCTTGTCATTCTCCATGGATTCCTTTCACCATCAGAGGACAGAAAAAATCACCCGGTACAGGCCCTATAAGGAGGCCCCACACCTTCAACCATGAGAGGTGACCTCAAAATGCAGTTCCCTGCTTCATCTGCCCTCACAACCAGGGGTCAATTCACCTCTCTCACCCTGGATGAAGCTCAGCAGTGACAGCTCTGATACCTGAGTCCTCTGCTGCTCCTGCCACCCCAGCCTCTCACAATCCCAGCTAAACTGAATTTTTCCATGAGTTCCCCTAGGAGATACAATCCTCTCTTCCTTCTGTTCAAGACCACATTACCCCAGGGAGTCATGGGTGTCTTTAAGTGGAAATCTCAAGTTCCAAAAGACCCTGAGGCTCTGTGACCATTCCTAAGTTCACCTTGTACTTCCCGAGCCTCCCAGGGATGTGCAGTCCCCGCCTGTGCTGGTTTCTTTGCCCCAAAGAAACGTGGAGAAACTGCAGTTCCCAGGGATTCATACAAGGGTGAGGAGATTTGTTACAAACCAGGGTCTGGAAAACTGCAGAAGCACCAGAGAGGTCCCGAATTGGCTGAGGCCAGCTCTGCCTTCTTTCTCCCTGGCAACTTCCCAGCTCCTCATCACTGTGCCCAGGGCCTGGGATTGTCTGATGCTGCCCAGGGTCTGATGAGAGTGGTCTTGCAGAGAAGTTTTGGACTTTTTTCCATGTCCATTTCCATTCATAAATCAGGGAAAGTGCTACAGCGAAATTCCCGCAGTTGGGAGCATTTTAAACTCCTGTCTCCAGCCGAGGCAATTCCAGAGAGGAGCCGGAATTAATCACCCAGCAGGCAGAGTAACCTGTGAGAGCTGTGTTAGGAGGATCTGAGGAGATGGAGTGAAAGTCTTTGCTGGAGATGTTTTCATCCCAGCACCGTGCATTCTTTGGAAATACCGATCAAAGGCTCGCCTCCCGCACTTTCCTCTCTAAGTCTGCTCAGCAATCACCCAGAAAACAACAAAAAAAAGAAAATTGCCACAGCCCACTACTCATTGGTATTTCAAAGCATTATTCAGTGGGAAAACCTGCACCAGTTGCTCTCTAGGGTGAAAAACCTTGTTTCCATGCCCTGTGCATTTGGAAAATGCACATATTGACTGAGCTCTCAGAGACCAGGGGCTGTTTGTGCCCCAAACCAGGGCCCACAGGGACGCTCCAAAAAGCCCTCTCAGCACTGGGAGCATGGCACGGGCCAGAGGTGCGAGCAGGAGGGAGGGGCACAGACCTTGATTAAGAAATACATTTTACAATCCACAGGACATGGCACCAGCTCAGGTAATGCAGAGCATCCTCCAGGACAGCCCAGAGTAGCCCATATGCATCTGAGTTGTCCTGTGGAATCACTTCAAAGACTTGAGCAGACCCTTTTCTCTCCCCATTTGCACTGCTCAAGGTGGCATGAGCTTGCTTTCCTTAGCAGAACAAAACTTTACTTCCTTTTTTTTTTTTTTTTTCACCCCTTCTCCTCCTGCCATCGACACAAACGCTCACTCCAAGGATTGACAGTAGATCAAGGGAAGAATCTACAAGCCCTCAGGTTGGCTGATGGCTTATTTCTCACCCAGATAATTCCCAAATCCAAATGCACAGCAGTGGAGGGTCCATTTGGGTGCTTCAACAGACATTGATTAGCTGGCAGTGCTTGGAATGCTCCTCCATTCTTAGGAGAAACCATATCCTGGAAGCTGTGCAGTGACATGAGGGTGACAAAAATGCTCCCAGGATGGATCCTCTTCTCTGCAGAGGTGTTTCATAAATACAGCAAAATAAAGTCATGAAATCTACTTAATCTCTTTGGAGAAAGACTGTGCTGCTGCTCAGAGTTAGTGATGACTCCCTTGGCACTTGGCAGGTTTTTAAGAGCAGCAAAAAAATGCTGTTGCCTTCTGAGCAGGCCCAGCCATATCTATTTTTAAAAAGTAATGTGCATGCTCTCAGGGAAATGTTCGGCTGTCAGAGCAGGGCAGGTCACAGCAGCATTTGATCTATAGACTCTGGAGCTACTGTGGACACCATGTCCTTTACGGGCAGTTATGTGCCTCTTTTTCTCTGTATCCTGCAAATTATTTCATTTGCAGCCATTACTATTTTTTAAAGGACTCTGTGCTTTTAAAGAGACCATTAAAATAATGATTCATTCTCCAGCCTCACCAGGAGCCACCACAAATTGACAGATGGGCTGCAAGGACAGTGTGAACAGGCTCTGTGGCCATGACAGCATTTGGTGACATCCTGCTGCAATGTCCCCATCCAAAACGAGCGCTTCTCCAGGAGAGCAACAGAGCATCTCTGATTGAGACAAGCTGCTCCTGGCTCCTCAGCAGCATCTTCTGATTTGTGTTCAGATCCAGGGCGTTTTCTGTGCCCTGAGACACAAACAGCCCAGATCCAGCACTTGCAGCCTCAGTGACACCAAAGGTCTCCAGGCCCGTTGCTGAAGCTTTCCTGTGGTAGCATGTAAAACCCAGGCTGGACCAACACCTTTATTTTTTTCCTGGGACCTACAGATCATCTCAAGCATCTCTAAAGCAGAAACCATTATTTTCTTGCCCAGAAAACTTGCGGCTGCGCCGTCCCTGGCAGTGTTCAAGGCCAGGTTGGATGGGGCTTGAAGCAACCTGGTCTAGAGGAAGGTGTCCCTGCCCATGGCAGCGGGTGGAACTGGATGGTCTTTAAGGCCCAACCCAAACCATTCTGTGATTTGTGATTTTATGACACCATGTCACCACCCAGAGCTGTTTCATGAAGGGAACCCCTCAGGCCACCACCTCCCCTCTGCCTCGGCACCGCCGTGGATCCCAAATCGGCTGCGTCTGCAGAGGAGTGAGGGATGCTGGATGAGGCAGGAGGAGAAGCAAGAGGCAGAGCAGCTCTCCCTGCTCTGTATGTGAGACTTGGCAAGCCTGTGACTTGCACTTCCAACAGGCTGCTGAAAGAAAAGGGCCTCATTTGCCTTGAAGCGGTGGGAGTTTGGGTTATGTACAGCCTCTCTCTTTCCCTTGAAAAGCATCTGTTAATAGAGAGGAGTTGGAGGGGAGTAGCAGACAAAGAGACATCACAGGCACGATCCTCCCCATCAGTGGCACTGCCGCTTGCCAGGAGGGTTTCTCATGCAGCCTACGCCTGTGATGTGCTATTATATGCCATGAAAAGAAGGGAAAATGTCAAGTTTAGAACATCTTGGCTATTTCCAGAGGTATAATGCTATTGTGGCGCTGAGATGACATGCAGGAGAGGCTGCTGCCTGTTCCCAAGAAGCAATTCAGGGGCCAGCTCTTGAGGAGTCACCTGAGTAAAAATAAAACCAATCCCAAAATAAGGCAGAAGCTCCCCATTTAGCTCCTTTCGTCCATCAGGGCTCCCCAAATCTCATCCTGAAGTGCCAGTCATTGACCAGAGCACACAGGGAGGGGATGGTGAACGGTGTGACAGTTCCCACACTCTGGCATCCCAAAGGGCTTATGGCCCAGGGCAGCCACCAGATTTGTTGTCCTGCCTGTAGCTCATTTTCCTGTCACGTCTGCAGCAACAGAAGAAACTCAGGCCCCATTTCCTGCATCCCAGGTCACTCCTCATTATTGAATCATGATTCCACCTCCAAAGGAGCTTAAAAAAGATCCACTGAACCATTTGCTGTGCGGTCCTTCCTGAGATGCTCCAGGCATCCACTTCAGCATCCAGTTTCTCAGGACAACAGCACAGCAACAACTCCCTTCTTATTGGGGATATTATTTTAAAGGACAGAATAATCGAACGTCACACACAGGTTTTCCTTCGGCATTGGCAGAGAAAGTCCCTTTAATCTGAAATATGATACATCCTGATCAGGTACAGGGTGGGAGGGAAAAAAGAACCAGGTCAGAGAGATTTTGCTTTCATGTGGCTACAAGATAAATCATCACCCAGGGCAAGTAATGGGCAGTAATTGTAACTCCCCTTTGCGTTTTACAGCAAATCAGAGACCTGCGAGGGCTGAGATGGCTCGATAGCTCCTGAGCCTCCCAGGCTCCAATTACCCTTCTCCCTGCTCTCAGTATCAAAGGCAAAACATTGCTTTCTTCATGCTAAACGGCCTGCAGGGTGGAGGCAAATGGGCACAAGGACTTGGAGAAATGATCGTGGGCTCTGCTGTGCCCAGCTCTCATCTGTTTCTTCAGCTCCTTCCAGAGGAGGAAGCGTGGTAGCAAGGTGTGGGACTGAAGGGGCTGCTTTTTGCACCTCACCCACCCTGTGATGAGCTGGTTATTTGCTTTAGGAAAAAATAAAATTAATCTGTGCTCAGTTTGTTCTTTGGACACTCCAGTATATCAGAGAGGCAGAAACAAACTGCAGACAAAAACCCTTTTGTCTTCCGACACTGCGCTTAGGAAAAACACCCTGCAACAGGGACTGTCGTGGGCAGATGGACATGAGCATGTCAGGGGATCCATTTGCCCTTCTAAGAGAGGGAAGACCAAGGCTGATGAAATTAATTTGCTAGTGGATCACCCAGCAGTCTTGTGGCACGGGACCTTCAGTCTCTACATCACAGCCAGGGCTCGGCTTGACATGCCCTGCAGCTCTCCTAGAAGCAGAGACATCCCTTGGTCTCCTGAAGGAAGTTTCCCTCCTCCCATGTAGCGCAAGACCTGCCAGGATGCTCAGTGTCATGAAGCAAATCACTGTCAGGCACTTTATCTATCAAGGATGTGCCCTCCCCATCTACTAAATCAATTCAAAAGGAATTGGTGGGAGGTGTCCCTGCCCAGACACTTCACCCTCGTAGGGCCTCTTGTAGTTACATGGCCATGCAAATGTTTCCCTCGCTGCCTGAAATGTGGCAGGTCCAGCCAGCTCCATAACGATGTCCCTGGATTTGCTGGATGCACATTTTAATTAATCATTGGAACTGGCAGCATTTCCAATGCTCAGGTTCACTTGCTAAATCCAGGCTGGTCACTGCACCACTGCCCTTCTTCACTGCATCAATTTTTGATGTCTGACACAGTCATTTACTGCTGACTAGAACCAAAATTACATATATTGCTTCAATTTCGTCTTACAAGCAGCAGCCATGGGTTTATAACCTGAAGAACAGCCAGGCAAGCAAGAGCCTTTCCATCACTTTGCCATTCCCCAGATGCAACGCTCAGCCCATAAAACCACACTAACATTTTATTTCCATAGTGTAAGCTGAGATCCCTCTTCCACAGAAAATTCCCAAACTGCGGTTTTCTGATGAGTGTGAGGGCTTGGGGTTTGCTATGGCAGTGAGCTCACAAGCAATCCACACTGAGATTTTAGCTCCAGATTTCTGTCACACTGGGGCGTCCAGGAGAGAATCTTGTGCAGGTTCTAATAAGGTTCCATGGATTTCCCAGCTCCCACATGCCCAAAGCCCTCTCTGGAGCATGGCATGCTGGCAGACCCTACACTTGCAGTGCCTTGAGCCACCAAATGCCTGTGGATGCTTTTCAACACCACAAGCCCCAGTGCGGTTCATAGCGCTTGGCTTTGTTATCAGCTAAACGTGAAATAATAATATGTTTTCCCTGTTTCCCGTCTCCTCAAAGTCTGTACTCTGCTATCCAAAAAAATCCCCCCATGTATCTTCTGGCTCAGTATTTCACAGCCTCATCTTTCTACACTCAGATGTTTCAGGGTAATAGTTGTATATTTTTAAGCCCAGTATGCTGACAGCAAAACAAACATCCAATTAAATACTTATTTTTAATAGATGCTGTACAGCTTGAATGCAGCCACATCCCTTTACTAGCCTTTTGGTTTTCGTGCTATGAAACCAGGCTCTTCACTTTCAGTTCTAGAGGAAAGTCTTCCCTAGAATGTGCATCCCCCTCCTTCAGCCCCCTGGCAGTGACCTCCTGCCCAACAGGCTGATCCTGTGAGCCATGGTGGGTTTGGAAACTTTTTCTGTCGCTTACGGCAAGGACAAAACACCCAACCAACCTCTGCCCCCATTTTTCACGCAGTCCATGGTCCAGAGGAGCCACAGACCTGGCGCTCTCCTGCCCATAAATAAATCCCACGTGCCCAGCACTGAGGCACAGCACAGCTTTCCCTCATTCCAGCCTGGATTCAGTGAAGCATTTTACTGCCTCCCTCCTTTCCATTTTAAACCCAAGACCAGGTATTTTTAATGCAGATCTCCTTGGCCATGGCTGTGTCTTGAATACAAGATCAATTTTTTCCTAGTTACCTCTTCACGCCTGCTCCTGCTGAGGTGGGGGCAGCTCCAAACTCCTCTGGGATGCAGGGGCTGACATTGCTGCTGTGTTATTTAATCTCACCAACTACAACCCCACCAGCAGCCCCCCCAGCTCCTTGTGCCCAAATTGCCTTGTTTGTCACCACAAACCCATCCTGGATGTTCACGCAACAGTGCAGCTCCCATTCTGCAGCCCTGCTGCCGCTCTTGTAACAAAAATCCAATTTCTGGGTGCTTCGGTCGAATTTCAGCCTGTATGCAAGTGAGATTTAACCAGACAGAAGTGTAATGCAATAAGTCAGTGGAATGGAAGACTGCCATTTGCTATTTTTTAATATTAAAAATGCAAAGTGTAAATAATCTGGAAAAAAAAATTAAACCAGAAACACTGAAATTGCTTTCATAAGTGCAGATTAACTTATGGAAAGAATAAAGCACAACTTCATGGGCAGATGATCTCCAGAGGCAAATCAATAACTTTTAAAGGGCATATTGACCAGCAAGAATGAACCTTGGGAATAGAGCTAAAAATGAAAAATATCTAGTTGACAAATTATTTAAAATAAGGATTTTTCAGCTTCTTGATCTAAAGTACAGTTAAACCCAGTGATTTCAACATTTTGACTGCAAAATCCCACATCAGGCTACAGCCTGATGTTGCCAAATGTTTTCATTATAGAGCCTTTGCTTGTGTAAGAGAAGATGTTTTAAATTTACAGCAGACACTCTTGATTTAATTCAGAATTTCCTTTCATATGAGTAAATATAGAAGGGATTTTATATTTTTGCAGGGATTTAAATTTTTTTAACACATTACCAATTCGCCCCCCATTAAAGAAAAAAAAAAAATCTGTTAACATCAGCCTCTTTTGTTGCTCATTTCCATTTCCTCTGCCTCAGATGAAATGAAATCCTCGGTGAAGAGCCTCATTGACTGTAGTTTACCCTTCCAGTCACTTTGTATCAAACATTTGGAAAATGAGGAAAAGTAAGGCTCCACTCCCGAGTGCTGGCCCAACACAGAGGTTAACATTCCTCTTCATGCAAGACCCAGGACCTTTCTGGGGATATTTTTGGAAAGGGACTGTCAAAAGCTGCCTTTTAACTCCATTTGTGTCCCTCAGCAGCCCCCGTGCTGAAGCTGCAGCAGCAGCAGCCCAGCAATGCCAGGAGCTGCTCAGGTCTTTGGCAAGTTTTTAGTGTCAGAGAAGCACAGAATCATTAAGGTTGGAAAAGACCTCTGAGATCGAGTCCAACCATTCCCCCAGCACTGCCAAGGCCACCACTGCACCATGTCCCCAAGTGCCACATCCACATGGCTTTCAAATCCTCCAGGGATGGGGACTCTACCACTGCCCTGGGCAGCCTGATCCAGTGCTTAACAACTCTTCCTGTGAAGAAATATTTCCCAATATCCACCCTAAACCTCCCCTGGTGCAACATGAAGTCATTTCCCCTTGTCCTATTGCTTGTTACTTGGGAGAGGAGACCAACTCCCCCTCGCCCATGAATATTCGTGCCTGGACACCAAGGCTCTGCAGAATGTGGCCTTTCAGCCACCATCACGATGCTAAGGAGATTTTTCTGGACAGGAGGAGAGCATGGCACATTTCCATCGCCCTGGGAAGAGATTTTCACCAGGAAATCAGACCAAGACCTAAGTCAAAAAGACTTGGAGTAAATCAGAAAAAAACGCAGTGCCTAGCAGGTGGAAAACTTGGGTTGCGAATGCCAAGTGGAGCACAGGCTGCCCAGCATTTATCATTAAGAAAGGAAATGTTTCTGCTGGGAAGTGCCACCAACATCTCTGCTGGCTGAGACCCAAACCCTTTCCTTGGGAGGGCACCACCACTGGGAGGGCAAAAAGGGGAAACCCCTGCAAGCCTTGAGGAGGCTGAGAGTCAGCACCCCTGGGCACTGAAATTCTGCCCATGAGGTCCAACCTTAAAGTGCCTGTGACCCTCACATGTTTTGGGGGTTTCACAGGGCGAGGATCAGATTTGCCTCAAAGTAGAGCAGCTTTTTGTGCCTGGCCCTGAGCACAGACCCCGGTGGGCTCAGGCACAGCAGTGATGACCACTCACGTGTGCCTTTACCACCAGAACACGCAGGGAAAGCCTTTGCCTTGTCCTTCCCAAGTGCATTGATGGAAACAAGCCCAAGCTGGGCTGTCTGTGCTGCTCTGCAGTCAGTGTCCTGCTCGTGACTGAAGGAGGCTGAGCCCTGTGCCAGACTCGCCCCGTGCTTTGCTCAGCCCCAGGGAACCCACACAGAGCAGGAACCCCAAGGATCTCCAGGACATCCTGCTCATCCTCTCCATCAAAGCACACAGAAATGCTGCAAATGCAGGACTTCTGCAGACCTGAGTCCACACATGCTTTTCCTGTTGGTTTTTTTTTTTTTAATTATGTTCTCTGCCCTGTTTTCACAAACTCCTGGCTTGGTTGGCAGAGTCAGGGACATTAGAAGGAGACCAGCTGATGGACTGAGGCTCACAGTGAGGCAGCGAGATCACAGAGAGTAATTTCCTTAGGAAATAAACCTAGGGGGAAAGGAACCATTGTCATTGTTTATCTTCTTTCAGCAGGTCTTGTTTTTTCATTGGAAAAAGCCAGCAGTGCAGCAAACAGCTTCATGAATATACAGATTGTTTTTGGCAACTACCAATTAGCAAAGAATGTGTTCATGCAATCCCCAGGCAGCTATTTCCCTGGGAATTTCTTGTTTTGAACAAGCCATTTTCCATTAGAGAAAATACACACAGTGACAAATAGTTCTTGCTGGCTCTTGTCAGTGGAGGAGATGGGAGAGGGGCAGGCAGCCGCCGTATTATTGGGGTTTTGGAAGATTTGGGCACAGATCCTTGCTCACAGGACAAAACAGAGGGAAGAAATGTCCTGGTATGCACTGAGACATCACGGCCGGGGCTCATTCCTGCCACTGCAAACCTCACTGGGGGACTTCGGGGTGTCATTCATCCCAGCCTAGGGGAAACACCTACCTCCAGGGAAATTCTACCCCAAAAAGTGCCAGGCTGAGGCTCCCCACAGCTCCTATGATCCCTGCAAGCCCAGCCCGAGTCCTTGCACTCCCCACGCAGCCTGGAGAAAGAAACACAACACTCGAGTCTTCCAAGCACCACTTCACAGCTTTACCCGAGACACAGAGAATGAACCACAGATCAGGGAGACCAGGCACTGAAAGTCAGCTACGATGGACAGCTTTTTATTTCCCAATGTTTTCATTTAACAAAGTGCTACATTCCAGAGTTACAGGATGAGGAGTTGCTCCTGTCCAAAATAGAAAACCACAAGGAAGCACAAGGACTGCTAACACCACTCTGTGGAAGCAGTGCAGTCCAGAGAAGCCTCACCAAGGTGAACATCTGGCCTCAGAGACACCTTAGGAATCAGCAGATGTGCGGTGAAGGTGCATTCCATCAGGGCAAGAGCTGTCAGGCAGGCTGGTTCCTCCTGTCAGAAACGGGGCTGGAGATGCCAAAGCTGTTGGGTGGTGCCTACAATAAATTCTGGCTTGTGCTATCAGGAGAATGCAAAAGAGAGGTGAGGGACTCATCTTGTGTGGAGTCCAGAGGTTGTTATTGCTGCAGTGAAGTCGCTGTCACAGCTGTGCCAATGTCACCACCCTCAGCACTCAGGGCTTGCAGTTCACCCAGCACAGAGAGGATCAGGAGGGCCCTTCTGGGCTGCTCTCCTTGCCCTGCCTCTTCCAAAAGGATCTGCAGGTCTGGCAGTGCAGAGGTACAGATTAAATCAGCAGCGTTAGGCCACTGGAGCTTCAGCTCCCACCTGAACCCTCGTCCCCTCCCTGCTGCCCTCTCATCATTTCAAGGGAATGAATCAAACTCCAGGAGCTGTGCAGAGAATATTTTTAAGAGCCCAATCCAAACAAAGTCTGTTGGCCTTGAATGAGAGGGGAAGGGGCTGAGTGATGCTTGTGCTTGAAGGACCTGCAGACACGGCACTGGTGCCGAGGGCACTACAGGAAACTCTAAGCTCCAAAGGCTCCCAAAAGCTCCCCTGAGAGCCACGGCTGGTTCTGACCATCCAGCTTGCTTCCAGGTTAAGCTGAAGACATGAGGAGCCTCCAGGGCTGACCAAAACCAGCTATTCCACAGAAACCTCCACTCCAAATGGCCATCAGTTGGCATCCCTGCAGGGCTGGGCAGCTCGGGAAGTTGGCCAACAGTGGTCAGGGACCATCCTTGGGTGAAGAGGTGCTCAGGGCCAGAGTCAGGCCTGGCAGTAGAGATGGATCACCAGAAAAATCTTTGGGAAACCCTTCTCACTCCTAAGCCAGTCTCAAGCAGAGACCAGAGAGCCCACACTGAACAGAGCATGCAGCTGGGGCTCCCTTCCTTGTTGACTTCCAGCATGCCATGTCCTCTCTGAGGGAAGCCTGGTTCTGAGGACACCGGGGGCCCCCACGGATGCAGTAAAGCCCCACCTTAATCATTTCTGACTGGCAGTGTTGCCTTTAAATCCTTAAGTTCATTATGCTGGAGAGGGAGAGGGGAGACAGGGAAACTGATTGCCCCTGCAGAAAGCCAGTGTTTCCCACACTGTGAATTTATTAGCACAACAAAAGGCCCCAGCACCTCCCCACCCACCTTCCCAATCCATCAAATTGACAACCCATCCATAAGGATCCTCCTGAGCTGCCAGAGCTGGGGTACTTAAACCAGCAGCCTGCAGCCTTGCTCAGCCATCCCTCCTCTTCCTCCCGACTGACCCAGCAGCTCTGTGTTTTATCAGGCATTCAACTTGTGCTCCACGACACTCCCTCTTGCAGAGGCCAAAGCCCCTTGTCACTGCTCATTCTCGGTGTCTCCCAGGCTGGACCAGGATAAAGCATTGCAAGAACACCTTGCAGCTGCCTGTGAGTCTCGTTCCCAGCCTCCCTGGCACTGCAGCTAAAAGAAAAGCCTTTCCAGAGGTGGTTTCCAGCAACCTGGAAAGAGGAGAAGTCATTCCGCTTTGCGATCCACATCGTGCCTTGCCAGGAATACATCATCGAAGAGCCCAAGGGACAACATTTCCTGACCCCAATACTGCAAGATAGCCAGGAATGCTCACCTGGACTGGGAACACCTCCCGGGAACCTCCAAGCTCCAAGAGACTTAGGAATGAGAAGGAAATAGGGCGAGATCAGTCTGGAAGGAAAACATCATCTTGACTTGGAGTGACCACTCATTATGTGAGAAAGAGGCCTTAATTTTGGATTTAAGGCCAGTCAGTGCCTGTTAAAGACGTGAGGCTGCTTTTAGCAAAGCAAAATCTTCCTGGCTGAAGTTTCAGGAAGGAAAAAGGGAGAGATGCACTGTGTCACAGGCTCACAGGAGAGTGCCTGGGCCCTAAAGAGCACTGGTTGTTCAGAGCTGAACATCACATCTCATGGCTTAATGTCCGGGGGAGGCGCTGGCCCTCTCGAGAGAGAGCTCACCTCAGGAGGGTCTTTGCAATGTCCTCTACCCCGCAATCCCACTGACACTTCCACCAGACATTTGCTCACCATCTACCTTTCACCATCAGACATTCCACCTTCGCAGGGAATGCAATCCTGCTCCTGCCCCTCCTCAAGCTCTCCTCCCTCCCACTTCTCTGAAGGCTCAGTGGGATTTAATCTCAGCAGATGTGTGGCCTTCCCTTATTTTTCTGATCAGTTGTCCTCTGGCAACAGTCACTGCTCCTTGCACGAAGGATGATTCCCCAAAGAACTGCGATTCCCACCTCAGAAATATGGATGCCTTGCATGTCATATTGAAGCAATTCCACAATGGGGAGCAGAGATCAATAGTGCAGCCCTTTTTCTGGCTCTTTTGAAAGCATTTCTGTGCAAAGCCACACCAGTCTCCCCTGCTCGATGCCTGTGACACCTCAGGCACTGTCTCCCTCTGTACTCAGGGCTAACAGGGCACCTCCACAATCCCCTGCATCCATCTGTCCTATGAATTCACTTTTCTCCCCATGGCCAAGAGTTCCCCGTGGCATCATCTCACCCCACCCCACCCACAGCTGGCATCTCTCCAGCTCTTGCTGTTTTCCCACTATTAGGCACAAATCCCTCAACAGTGACTGCCACCTGCTCCACAGCCTTTAGTGCCTTTCTGTATTCCATGGTCTGGTGACCAGTTGGCCAGAGAATCTGTGGATGCCCCATCCCTGGAAGCGTTCAAGGCCAGACTGGACAAGGCTTGAAGCAACTTGGTCTAGTGGAAGGTATCAGGGTCCTTTGAAAGTCCCTTCCGCCCTAAACCACGCTACGATTCTATGAGACAAGGCCCATCCAGATCCCCCAAAGATGCTGTTCACACAGCTTTCAGGGGCTGAAAATGCAACTGTCAGTGGGGTAAAGGGGACACATGCTCCACTTTCACCTCTAAGGGAATACAGCCTTGTACGATGAACCAGGAGCTAGTGTCATTCCAACAGGGGGCAGAAGCTGGGGAAGTCTCTGAGCTGCCTCTTCTCTCACCTCCATGCACACTGACCACAAGCCAAGAGATCCATGCAAGACCACCGGTCAAGCAGGTGAGCGCTGGTATTTATTGTGCTGTAACAGACAGTGCTGGTTGAAAATGGACAAGGAATTTTGTGGTGAGATCAAGTGCTGAGGCCATTCCTGTGTTTCTCCAAGCAGCGTGGAGCAGAGCTGAAGGAAGAAGGGGGTGAGAGTGGGGCACCCGAGTGCAGAAATGTGCTTCAAACTGTATCAAGAACCCTGCACATGGGCACTTCTCGGGCAGCCAGGGATACAGTTCAGGCTTACAACTCATTAATTAAGCAGAGCAGCTAATCTTAGCACTAATGAACTCTAGCTCAGGTAATGTAACATTTAAAATGAATTGGACAGAAGTCATTCACAGTAAAGATTTCCATTCCTGGGATGAGTGAGAGCTATCGTTATGATTAGATTACTGCCAGCCAGGACCAAAACAGTACACCAGGGCAAGAGGAAAATAATCATCCACATGGATCAGCTCCAGCTGTGGCTCTGAATGAGGCGCCGGGGGCGAGTGTGAGATCTCCACTACGGTATCAAAACAAACATCACGGGTGGCACACGAGCGTAGCATTGTCATTGTCGTTCGGCCGGGGACACCGCCCCTGCTCAGGGCAGCGAGGGAGCAGTGGTGCAGCAGAAAAGTCGCTTGTTCTTCCTCTCCCCCTCCCTCCTTCCCCCCCTCCTCTGAAAAGTCACGGGCTCTCCCAAGGGCACTGCAGTTCCATTCAAAATTCGTCTTCAGAGCTGTCGGCCAAGAGCATGACTCGGTCCTGCATGCTGTTAAATTCCCTCTGCTAGGGGGAGGAAAAGAAACATCAGAGAGGTGCACGTGTGGAAAGGAACAAAATGTGAGGAGAATTCGGATGGCACCACCCCGTAACCGAGGTGCCCCGGGCACTGCAGCTCAGACAGACCCTACCCAGGCTGTGTTTGCACTACAGCCCAAAGGGTTCACAGTTTCCATACCTTTCTTTTATGTCGCTTTGAGCCGTTTCTCCTCCGGCGATTCATGATCTTAATGCTGTAGAGTGCTCCCAGGATGAAGAGGGCTCCAGCTATTCCCACTCCCACAGGAACCAGCATCCCCGACATGTATCCTGCCTAAATGGAAAAGGGAGGAGCAGAGCAACACTCACAGGACCATCCTTTTGGAGACATTTTCACCTCTGCAATAGGACTGCAATACATCCCAATGGTGATTTCCTCAAAGTTTGTTGGATTTGAGTCCCCATCACCTCCCTGCTTCCAGGGGGTAAGCAAGCCCCAACCAGCACACTCCAGGACTAAGCTGGTCACCACCTCAGCTCAGCTTTTTCTAGCAGGTATTTACTGCTGAGAGCTGAAACCCCGCAGTGCTTGCCTGCCTTTAGGAGAGGGAACAATTCGGGTGAATGCTGGGGTGAAATGTCTGTCCACAGGGGTGCAGGTGTGAAGGAAAACCTTGGCTGCCAAAGGCAAGTGATCTCAAGCCGCTCCAAGGCTTCCTTGGCTTTGAACTCAAAATCTTTGAACCAAACACAGGAAAGGGTCCCCTGCATGACAGCAGGATGATGACACAAAGAGAGGGCATCCACACCTTCAGCTGGCCTTAAGATACGCACAGCAAAAGTAAATCAGCTCTAATTCAATCCACAATCCGTATGTTTGCGTTGCCCATGAAAAAAAAATACAGATAACATGACTAACCTAAAATTACACATCTAAACACTTTAAATCCTTAGGAAAATAGCCCCAAGTGCTTGTTATTTTATATTTTATTGCTTTAAATGAAGATGAACCTGAGTTTTAAAGTGCCAGATTCCTTCAGCATCCTCACCTAATTCGGGCTGGGGGGCTCAGTATTGCAAATGAGGCAGCTCCAGCCTGGCTCCCCACTCAGTAGCTCTGCCTTCCCTCACACTGCAGCCAGAGCCCTCTACTGTGCCACTACAGCTTCACCCTTTGCCATCTACACAGCCCAAAATAGATTTGACACCTGCCAAGGGACACAGGCACCAATTCTGAGGTCTATCAGGCTCGGCGAGCCTCAGCCCATTACTTAGAGCCACTCGTCTTCATCTGTGCTCTTAAAAAACAACACAGATCCACAGCAGACACACCATAATTACTTCTCTTCCATAATCCACTGAGTGGGAGGGAAAAGAAAAGGTATTCAGGTGCCCTAGCCTTCCTTTATACACTTACCTGGAGAATGACAATAACTGCTTTCATCTGGGGCAGACACGATGCCAAGGAGGGCTGGCTTCCTCCCCCAAGCCCCTCCAGATCCCACTCAGTGCTTTAAATAGTAACACCTCTGTGTCTGGATCCCAAAGCCTGAGGGACCTTCAGCTGCATCCTTCAGATTCCCTGAACATCCTCCCAGAAACCTGGCCCCGTTCAGCGCAGGTGCTGGGAAGGGGCTGCCTCTCTGTGCCCAGCTCCTGGAATAGGACGTTAGTGAGGACACAGCTGAAGACTTTGTCTCTGTGAGGCAATTAAGGTGCCTTAATTGGGTGACCTAATTAGTGCAGCGTGGGGTTTTCTATTTCAAGAACTTCGCTGCTGGCACGGGCAGTGAGGGGAGACTGAAAATGGCTTTTAGCTGCTGCCCAGTTGAGTTTCCATGTCAGAAATCACTGGTTTTAAATACAATGAACTCCTCAGCCGTCTGTGAGCCTTTATCACGCCTAACCAGCCCATAGCCTTTTACAGTTTTCCCGCAACACCCGGATCAATGTGTTATACCCCAAAAACCTGTGATGTACACAGATTCAGCCCTTCTGTGTCATGCAGCCCAATTTCTGAGGGCTTCTGCACCGGCCTGATAGAAATCCCCATTTCACAGGCAGCTCCAAAGCCACGTTTTTATGCCTTTCCTGTGGGGAAGATGTAGCTTCTTTAGGGATGCTTTTAATCCACCCAATCCATGCCCATGACATTCCTGGCCCTGCTGGGCTTTGAGATAACAGCAAGAGAACTTGAGAGGAACTTCATGTCCATTATCTGCCACACCAGATGCAGCATTTGCACAGTGTTTGCAGGAGACCAGACATGAGTCTGTCCCTGTCCCTGTGCTCCTGGTCCCACAGCCTCCGCACCTGAAGGACAGAGAAGGACATCTCTCTCAGGGATGGGCCATCATGTGCTGGAATCCTCTTCTGGATGGAGGGATCACAAAACAGAGGACAAGGGCAAACATGACTGGTGCTGGTAAACTCAGCTAGGAAGAGGAGGGAGCGGGGTGAACAGGTCTATTTGCAAGTGATTTGCTACACCAGCAACTGGTTGTGAGTGGGGGGAGTGTTTTTTGTTGGGCTTTTCCAAGGGAAAATGTGAGCCAGGTGAAAGATCTGCTGTTCCCCAAAGGAGGGAGGTGGCTCAGGAGTGAGTCTCTCTTTTAAGCAGACACCAGTGGATCCTCAGTTGCACCAGTGCTTGTGCTGGGCACTGCCACACAGCCCAGGGCCTACCTGCACGAGGTCCAGAGCTCTGCTGGAGACAGGAACATGCAGCCCCTCTGCAACAGGGAAGGACAGAGGTGGCCAACAAGGTGACGAGAGGGAAGAAGTGAGAGCTACAGCTTCGGTGAGAAGACACTGATGTCCCCAGGCTGGTGCTGTGCCACGCACTGGCATGAGCAGGTGACCTGTGCATGCTGCAATCCCTCCAGGCACACAACCAGCCTCGCTGGCTGCTCTTTACCTTTGCTGGGAAAACCATTCTCTGTCCTTTCAGCGTCTGCTCTGGATGAATCCCAGGCCAAGGAGCTCTGCTATGAGCAGAGCTCGTTCTAGACTTGCCTCCTTCCTAGTGCAGGCAGAAAGGCAACTCAACCAGGGCTGGGCAGACACCCACCTTAAACCCTCCCACTCCCCACTCCTGAAAACAGACACACAGACGCCCTCTCTCTGCTCTGACTTGGTGCTAAAGCGCTGCTGAAATTTGGTGAGGACCACGTGGGAAGGCTGGGCTCACTGCGTGAGTCTGCCTAAGCTTAGACACATGTTTTCAGAGCACACTATCGAGTCACTGCTCCTTGTGATGGTTTTTGTTTCTATTGACTTTGATCCTGTTCTAGAATTTCCAAGGCCTGTTGAGTCACGAAATGTTCTTGCCTTAGAACACTGCTGTCACCTCGTTTCCAGCTTCATGGCTCTGCTGTCAACAGCACAACGGCTTGGAAGGCTTCACAACCATTTCCAAATGTCAATATTTGCTCCAGGGCAGCAGAGCTTAAAAAGCCATCATTGCCTGTGGCTGGCACAACTCCTGATTCCATGGACCAGCCCCCTGTGACACCAGGGAGGAATGATTAGCATCTGTTGCTTTGTCAGTCTTCCTGTGTTTGATCATTCTCCTTCCAGGGATTTGCAGCACATGGAAGCAGGACAGGTCTCATCTAGAGGCACTGGCATGGTGCACAGTCTCTCACCATAGAGCAGCACCAGACCCTCTTGATTTGGATGCAGAGCTGAGCTTAGCACTTAGAGAAAAGGGGTGGAACTAAGTTCCTTACGCCAAGATCCCTGGAAACACTCCAGGTCAGGTTGGACAGGGTCCTGAGCAGCCCGATCCCGATCTAGTGGAAGTTATCCCTGTTCAGTGCACAGGGGTTGGACTAGATGGACTTTCAAAGGTCCCTTCCAAGCAAAAGTATTCTATGGTAAGCTGAGGGGAAATAAAAGTAACTGGGGTTGTCTGACAAGGTCATTTTCTGGTGCGGAGAAATCAATCAAAGACCTCTGTCCCTCCTACTCTTAGTTACTCCCCATCAGGGATGTATTCTGGACTCACACCACTATACACCTGCAGCATCTGGTTCATTTGCCTCCTAGAGAAAATTTTAAGCCCGTTTTTTACTGTGTAGAGATAAAGAACTGCACCGACAAGAGTTTATTTATTCCTGCAAGTGAAAGTGGCTTGGCTTTGAAAGGAATTGAAACACTGAGCCTCCTACCTTATCTTTCAGCTTCTCCATCCAGCTTCTCACTGCAAAATAAGGGGGAAAAAAGCTGTAATCATGTCACTTATGTTAATTAGTAACAAATGATAGTGATAACAATAAAATAGGCAGCGATTAACTTGACAAGCTGATAAGACTCCACATTAGATTTCCTCTTTTCTCATTCATGAGAAAGAGCAAATGCAGCAAATCAACACAAGAAACTCTTGGAGTGAGTTGGCAGGCAAGCAGCTCACCTTTTCGTGAGCAATTCACATCTTAAGAGTAATTTAAAAAGTGATTAAAAACAGTGTTTCAGTTTGTGGGATTTTGACCATCACTTCTCATATACACACCAGACCAGGAGAAAACCTTACCGTGCATTTGTCCCCTTCCACTGGCCTCCTCCACAAGGATACACTTCCCTGAATTTGGAATAGCTGGTAATGATGGCCAAAAATTTATTATTCCCTATCTTTTATTCCCCTGCTTTTCTGGAATAGTCACTGCCTGCTCTGGGAAGCCACTGGAGCACTGGAATAGTATTGGAGGTGCTAAATTACTAAACCAAGCAAATTTATACCGCCAGCACTGCGACTTTCTTCTCCTCGCAGTTAAATAAGTCCCGTGAAATATGACAGCTGAGAATTAAAATTCTGCAATGGCAGGTGCTTTGCGATGAAATATTTGCTAATTTCAAGGAACTGCAAGGGCTCGGCAGTGGGTGCAGGAGTCATTCACACCACAGGGCACTGGATGATGTGGCTGCACTGCACTGAGGGCAAAATGCCCCCAGAGATCCACTAAGATTTTAACAAATTCTTGAGCATAGGTAAGAAGCAACAAACAGTTATATGTTGTTTTTTTCCAGGCTCAGCAACTGTGTTTTTTCAAGGATACCCATCTCTCCAGGAGGACAGTGTCACAGGCACAAGGGGACTCTTGGATGCAGCAATGTCCTTCTGAGGGATATTTCTTCCAGCGAGCATTAAATCCCAAAGGCAGCACACAGTTTATGGATTTAGATCCTATTTCCGAGCCTGCTTTGTTATAAAACAAAGCTTGAAATAGCAGTATCAGAGTCTGCACATGCAGCTCTCAGAGCACCCTTCTGAAAGCAGCCTTTCTGTGAGTGAGGAGGGCCAGCAGCAAATGGCTATTTTATGTCTCAGATATAACACAAGTTCAAAGCGGTTTGAATACTCCCTTTGAAGTGTTAGCAACGTAACACCTTCCAAACAGAAGGATCCCAAATTAGCTAAAGGTGAAAATGTGTGAAGCAGGCACAGGTGCTCTTATCTCTGACAGGGAGCTGAGGAAAAAGATGAATTATCCAGGAGGCAGACACACACAGCACTAGAAGAGGACACGAGGTCTACTTTTATCAACTCTTCCCACCATTAGTCCTGGCCTGCACAGGCTAAGCTGTAATAAATTCAATTTATGAAGGTGCCACCACCATCCTCCTCTGCCAGCCCAAGCCTGCGTGCCTTGGATGTCACTCCCAGTGGAACACCTGAGAGGAATGGCACCCATGGTTCCCCTGGGCTGGGATTCCGGATGTGACACTGCCAGGAGGAATGGTGACAGTGCCAAGCAGCTACACACCCACAGGGCTCGGGGTCGATGTGCCCCGCGCACACCCGGCCAGCCACACGTGCACCTGCAGCGTGTGCACGGTGTGCTCAGCTGGCCCAGGCTCCAGCTGAGCACAGAGCCTATTTTTACATCTTTCACAACAATTCCATGGGATCAGTGATCTCATCAATAGCCGACCCACTTTCCTGCAGCTGAACAACGGCAGCAATTAACTCCAGAGTATTTCTGCCGAGGCAGAGGCAGGGGCTGAGCTAAGAATATTCTATTACCTATGTTTAATGAACACAAATTCTGGCTCTGTTCCCCCCTGCTTCACCAAACCACAGCAGCACGCCTACTGGGGCCCACAAGCTTGATAGTACAAATCTGTATTTGCTATTACACATTTGTTTGTTATTAAACCCAGCCTTGTTTTCGGCTCTGCAGAGCACATCAGGCGCCTTTGGGAATCAACCCAGGCCACACAAAAAACAACCCAAGGTGGTTTCTCCCTGACGAGGTGCCTCTCCAGGGGATGCTCTAATGCAGCCACAGCCTCTGACCCCTGCTAGAGGAAAATAATGGCCCCAAATTAATGAGATTCAGGCAGCAGGAGGTCAAAAACCTTTCAGTGTCCCTGGCAGGACTTCACTGGGAAAGAGCAGAGAGTATGGAGCTGTTGGAACTGTCACAGGCAAGGTCCTGGACTCTGGAGCCTGTCAGGCTGGGGCCAGGACAAGTCAAGGAGCACTGGATTACCATGAATTACAAACACTTTTCATGTCACTAATGCACAGAACTGTTGTAACACCTTTGAGGAAATGACAAGCCACTGTGTCACCAAAACCAAGAGCTCGCTGCTCCAGTGATTTACCTATCTGTGGACACCATGGGGTGTGGGGAGGAGATAAAGCACTGTTTCAAGTTAGGATTGATATCAGTGCTAAGCAACCACCATCAATTAACTCTGGACTTTGGACTCTAATAATGCAACAGCATCCATAATTAATATTCTGAACTTGATCTTGGGAGAGGAACACTGTGGCTGGTACCTTCCCACGAAAATGCAATGCTCTCCAAGAACAACAGGTGACTTGCCAATGAGGCCAAGCAAATAATTAGTAAGAAATACTCTAGTCCATGTATTTTTCATCATCCCCTTTTTTCCTCCTTCCCTGATCACTGAATGTCCTGAAGAAATTACAGCAGTCTCTGGGTGTGAATTACTAACAAGTGTCTGCAGTGCTGGCTCATCTTCCACGGCACTTTAAGGATGGTGACTGGTCCAAACTCTCTGCCTCAGCTTAATTTTGATCCCTTGGTTTCATGGGGAGCTATGCAAGATGAGTGTGGAGCACTTCTGCAAATTACATACATAATCTGGCATTTCCTCAGTGATTTATATAATGTCTGCATCTCTGCAAATTAATTTTAAATAACATATAGCTTAAGATTAAGCCAGTCAGAAGCACAGAGGAGGAGCAGTGGCACTGACATCAGAGCAGCCCAGGATGAATTCAGACAGTTACAGATGCAATGTGCTATTTTTAGTCAGTTTTACCCAGCTTTCCCCTTCAGAATGTGCATAAAGCTATTCAGAAGCTGTGGTGCCAACTAAGGGAGGCTCATTTGCAGAGGGAAGCAGCAGCCTGTGATGTCTGCCTGGCCCTTCCTTGCAGGGACCTGGCCCAAAGGAACAGTCATCATGCCCTGTGAGCAAAACCCTTCTGGAAGTTCAGGATTTGGCGGCTGCAGGCAGGAGGCTCAGGAAGGGACAGCAGGTGACACCTGAGGGTATATGGCACTGGATGGCCCCACATCAGAAGGTGCTCTGAGGTGTCCCCAGAGCCTTCTCTTCCCCAGGCTGAGCAATCCCATCTGTCCCAGCATGTCTCCACAGCAGAGCGCTCCAGCCCTCGGAGCACCTTTGTGCTCTGCTCTGGACTCACTTGGGTCCATGTCCTTTCGCTGTTGAGGCCTTCACTCCTCATCTCCCTCCCTGCTGCTGTTCCAAGGACTGTCCATCTTCAGATAAACCCTTTTTCATTGCCCAGGTCTCCTGTGCCCCCTTCTGTCGTGGCAGCTGCAGGGCACTGGGTGCCAGAGCCTGGTTCTGCCTTTCAGCCTCATCACAATGCGCCATCGAGTCTCTCACCAAAGGCTTCCCTCTCCACCCTCCTCTGAAATCAGGGGCACAAGTCCTCGGGGCATCTTGCTTTGCCAACTTTTAGTAATCCTAATTACCTAATTATCCACTCCAATGCAATGATAAAGCTGCTTAATAATTCTGTTCGCTTCTCATTCATTCTCTCCCTTCTCAGATAAGAAAATGCAAAGACTTCTGGTGGAGATTTCAATCAATAATTCATGCCCTACTGCCATCAGTTCTGTCTCCCCCCTCCCCTCTTGGATGCCCTGCTGCTTCGTCTTGTCACTTTGGTTTCATCTAATCAGCCTGTTTTAATCGCATTCTCTTTTTTAATCATCAATTAAAGCAATTCTGTTTTTCTGTGGCGCGTTATCGCTCATCCCTGCAGATGTCGCCTGATTTTCAAATCCAGCACTTACAGCTTCATTCCAGAACTTTATCTTGCTACTGATGAAGGTTCATCCATCACCGTTTCTTTTCATAACTGTCCACCACGACCATCAGACCAGAGGTGAAGATGTGGCTCCTACCCAGGCTCCTACACACTCTCCAAAGGGCAGGGAAAAAGGATGCTTCTATGGTTAAGAGCTGACCTGGGGATCAGACACGCTGCCCCAACAAGCTGCCCCAACCGTTCTGCCTCCAACTCCTTAAATGCAATAGGCTGAGAGAGCAGCACCAAACCTCACTCTGGCAAATCAGAAAACAACAACCACGCTCAGAACATGAAAAGACTGTGATTTAACAGCTACTATTAATTGCTTTCACATCTGTCTGAGGCCAGAGACATCCCTATCTCAGGAGCCAGAGAAGCTGTTTAGCACAGATCTGCCATCGCTGCTGCTGCTTCTCATTGGGGCCAACAACTCATTCATATTCCTCATTCACAGACTCACAGAATCACTGAATGGTTTGGATTGGAAGAGACCTTAAAGCTCATCTTGTTCCAACCCTCTGCCATAGGCAGGGACACTTTCCACTCTCCCAGGGTGCTCCAAGCCCCATCCAACCTGGCCTGGAACATTGTCAGGGATGCGGCAGCCACAGCTTCTGTGTGCAACCTGTGCCAGGGCCTCACCACCCTCACAGCTAAGATTTTTTCCTAATATCTAATCCAAACCCACGCTCTTTCAGCAAAGGAGAGCTGGTTAAAGTGTGAAAAATAAGGGAAAAATTGATTACTTTCAATCAGCCTGCATATACCAAGCAACCTGCCCTGTTCCATTACAGATTTTATCCTTTTCTCTTGCAGGTTAAACTTTTTTCCCAAATGAGACTTGTGAGAACAATTTTGCAGAAGTGCTTCGTGCTTCATCTGCTCAGCTCTGACAACTTAATGGCACAAGGGTGCATCAGCTCCTTTCCCTTAAAAAAGCACAATTTTCAATTTTCTTACTAGCACAAATAAATAATAAAGAAAATGGCATCTGGCTGGAAGGCAGCATATTTTTAATTCCAGAACAACTACACCTACCTGATGGGAATGTTGATGCATGAATTGCCCAGCTCGAGGAGACTTGAACAGCTGGATAATCAAACAAATGTCAAACTGACAATTACCATTTATGTATTCAGATAAAAATTTTGCTTGGGTGAACTTTGAATTAACCCAGTGAACTTTAGTAGTTACCATGGCACTGTCTGGTCTCTGAACTGTACCAACTACATCCTTTTCCCTGCCTGTCCGGCTGCAACCCAAGCCTGGCTGCAACCCAAGACTGCCACAACCTGCCCAAACCTCTCGGAAGACAAACGGAGATGGGGAGGCAACTCACCACGCTCACCCAGAAAAGAACTAAAATGGGCTTCCCAACTCCTTCCCTGCCCTTATTAACCCCATGGCATTAGGTCTGGGTCCTCTTTTTGCTTTTCCCTTGCACTTTTTAAGTTGTTGTGCACTTTGATCTGCCCACACGGAGTAGGCCCTTGCAGAGGCTGGCAAAGGCACTGCCCTTGTGCCCTGGCATTTCTCTGTGAACTCAGTTATTCCGTGGGGCCTTCAAAACACTTGTTGACCTAGACACACTATTTGTTTCTGCCTAAGTGACCCCAAATGGGCACAAGATGTCAAAACCAAGCCAAGGTACAGACCCTCCCATTATCCTAAGGGTAAAAGGCATCAGCAGGATGTTGCTGTGAACTGGCTGTCACAATTTGTTGTACGATTAAATATTTACTGGATCACACTGTGTTCAAAAGCTGTGGCTGCTCTGGGAGAGGAAATGCAAACTTTGCTTATGGAAATGGCAACGCCTCTGCTGGAGAACACGTGGGATCTCCCTCACTCTGCCTTGGAACAGCTCCTGGAGCAACACAGGGACTCACCAGCAGCGAGAATCCACCCTGGCTTAGCTCACAGGTCTTCTTGTGTGCTGAAAATGTTCATCTTCACCAGCTTTCAGAGAATCACAGCCTGGTTTGGGTTAAAGGGACCTTAAAGAACACCCAGTGCCAATCCCCTGCCATGGACAGGGACACCACCCATTATCCCAGGGTGCTCCAAGCCCCATCCAGCCTGGCCTGGAACATTACCAGGGATGGGGCAGCCACAGCTGCTCTGGGAAACCTGTGCCAGAGCATGATCACCCACACAGGCAAGAATTTCTTCCCAATATCCCATCTATCCCCCACCCTCTGTCAGTTTCCCCCTTGTCCTGTCACTCCAAGACCTTGTCCAGGATTCTTCTCCAGCTCTCCTGGAGCCCCTTGAGGACCTGGGAGGGGCTCTAAGTTCTCCCTGGAGGCTTCTCATCAAACTTGTATCCTGCTGAAGACGAAAAATCTTTCTTTACTCATGAGCCTCGACTTTGCAGCTTCAATAACCTTTTCAAGGTAGCATTTGTGTGCTGTTATTTATGTACCACTATCCAAATATAACTAGGCAGAAGCAGCAGCTGAAGAGCCATGTGCTATGAAAGAATGCTTTCCAGACATTTCCAGTGCTTTTTCCAGAGCACTGATATACCTCTTCCAGAGTTTTTCCTAATCCCTGCATTCTCAATTCTACAATTTTGCAACACAATTATTTTTTTCTCAGAGGTCTGCAGTAAAAAAATTATTAATGGTTTATTTTTCCTGTGATTCATCCACTGAAGCAGGTGAACTTTTTCAGCCAAAATTTTCTTTAAAAGTCTGGGGCAAACACCATGGAAAAATCTTGGTCCAAACAGTTAAAATGTGATAGAGTTATCATAACTGGAATACAACAGAATAGAAATCCAACAAGGGTAATGATTGGCATGGCTTGTGCAGATTTACAGGGCAGTGCCTTGAGGGGAAGCATTACCCTTCCCCAGCAAGTGCAGTCAAGGTCAGGTTGGATGGGGCTTGGAACAACCTGGTCTATTGGAAGGTGTCCCTGCCCACCATCCTGCAGAGGGGTGTGAACAGAGAGGGTCTTCGAGGTCACTTCCAATCCCAACCATTCTGGGATTCCACCATCTCAACCTTACTGGCTGGTTTTTGGAGAAGCTTTAAGGTGCACTGCCATCCTTACTTTGCCATTTCCTGATTTACAGCAGCCGAGGATGTGGCCCTAGAAGAGAAATTCTTCCTCCTGTCAGCAGGCTCCATGTTGTGCTTTCAATCTGCCCAAGTCACCTCGGGGATGGGAGGAAACAAGCCCGTCACACACAGGCACGGAGCCGCTCGGTATCCGTTGGGAAGCGCTGCCATCCGATCCCACCGACGCCAGAGCTGAGCTGCACAAACAGTGTGGGGATCTCTGTCCTTGTATCAAGCCAATACTTTAGCTCCTACTGGCACCAAGTCCCCCTAAAATCACTGCTGCTTTTGAGGGCTGACTGTAGGATTTGACCTTATATATTTATAGAAAAAACAGAGCGAGATGGATTTCGGTCCCATGCTCCCTTTTCATGCCCATTTTTCTCCATGTCTGTTTTCCATTCCAAAAAGCCAGCACCCTTTCCCATAGTCTGGCAAAGACACATAGAGTTTTGCAAATTAAAACTAAATGCAGTGATGGGAGGAGTGGAAAAGGTGGAGAAGCTGCAGATGGAGAATACCTCACGTATCCCTCTACTCCAACAGCATGTCATTTCAGCTGGAGGACAGCAGCGAAACAGTAGGCGCTGTTATTTGATTAAATACCTTCCAAATCTCCAGCTGCAGCCATGTGATATTCCCCTATGGGAGGAGGGGGCATTTCTGTTTCAGCCCTCTCTAAATGCAAACCACAGAGATCTTCCTGCCCTCCTGACAAAGCCTATGGCCTTATCTACTTTAAAGGACCAGCAGCTACACTGCAAAATTTCTTTTTGTGCTTCAGTTTATGTCTGATATTAATCAGGCTTGGAAAAGATTCTTGGTTTGCTTTTTTCCTTCCATAAAGAACAAAAGTAATTTTCAGAATGATGTTTCCTGGGGACACTGTATGAAGGATTTGCCTGCAGCAAGGGCTGAAATAAGGAATTTTCCATTTTTGTGTTTAAGGAAAAGGATGTATTTTTCTCATTTCAAGTTTTGGCCTTTATTTCATCTGTCAAGATGCAGCACTCCCCACGAAATGACATAAAGATCAATAAACGACTAAATGGTTGGAAACAAAAATGATGGAGTTGACCTTTAAAGGAAAAAACAGGTATTAGACTGTGTTTTCAGCAAACAATTATTCCAGTAATTAAACCACAAAGCCCTGAGTATCGATTAGATGCTAAAATAAGATCTGATTATCACAGAGACTCATTTTCTTGCACGTACTTGGGAAGAGCAGCACTGTCCAGTGTTAGTCACAAAGGGAAAATGAACTTGCTTATGTTTGCTACCAGGACAAGTCTGATCCCACATTCCTCTTGCCTCCAGAACTGAGCATCAATTCCCACTGAGATTCGATTCTCTTGTGATGAAACACCACATGGGGACTTAAAGTTCCTGACACCTGTTACTGACTTCTTGTGCAACGACGGGCAAGTAAATTAATCTCTTATTCCATTTTCCATCCTTACTAGGGGAATATTAAAGATGTAATAGATCATATCGAGTAGGTCTTTTCTGTTTCTTTTGCTTGTGTCAGAGCCTCTTCCTTCATATTTTAATAGTCCCTACTGTAACACCTCCATCTGAGTGTGATATTCTGGGAGCTAATACAGTACAAATAGTAAATCACAGTAAAATGGGGTTATTTGGAAATAAAGGTTCTTTAGAATGCCGTTAATTTAAGCATCTTGTTCCAATCCGCCTGCCATGGACAGTGACACTTTCCACTAGACCAGGTTGCTCCAAGCCCCATCAAAACTGACCTTGGACACTTCCAGGGATGGGGCATCCACAGCTTCTCTGGGTAATCTGTGCCAGGGCCTCACCACCCTCACAATCAAGAATTTTTTTCCAAATATCTAATCCAAACCTGCCCTCTGCCAGTTTTCCCAAAACTACTCCCAACTACTTTTAAAGTTCCGGGCAGACCTATGGGAATGGGTCCTCAGAAAATCACAGAGGTAAAAGGGAATGATCAAAGGGCAAAGCAAACCAACTGAGGAGAGAACATGGACACAGCAGGATCATAGGAGTCACACAGTGATTTTAGAGTGTGCTTACACTCCCAGCGATTTATTCCTCTGTCTACAAATGGCTGCGTCAATGGCAGATTTTATCCCCTAAAAACTCAGAAAAACTCCAGGAATTGCAGCACTCCTTGGAGAGCAGGTCCCCGAGAAGGTCACAGGAGAGCCGGGTGCCAGCAGACTGCTGATGAGGCTCTGAGCTCCAGGAAAGCCATGGCACAGAAACACTCCGTGCCTGGAAGTGAGGCAGACAGGGAGGTAATGGCACAGGGCACAGAGCCAAGGTGGTGGGAATGATCCTTCCACTCCCTGCAAAGCTCTTGGAATGAACACTGCCACTCTCAGCATGCAGCATGTGCAGCGGGGGAGGGAAGCACTCTGTGTACATCCCTTGGAGTGAGGCAGGAGCGGGCTCTACCAGAAGCCAAGCGACAGGATCTGATGCATCAGGAAGTGTTACTACAGCACTGGCTGAAATGAAATACAGATCAGAGACATCATTCTCGTCCCACCAGGCAGCTTGGTGCCTACAGGAACCAGAGTGGCTGTGGGCAATCGTCCCTCCACAGGCACCAGGGTGACGGATCCATTCCCAGCAGAAATCAGCCCCTCCAGGGGACATGAGCTTGCTCCCTTGCTGCTGGCAGGCCCCACACGGAGTTGGGCAGCTGCCTTGAAATGATCTCCCAGGGGAAAAGGCTCAAGCTGTGGAATATTTTGAGGTGATTTTGGAGTCACCTCCCAGGCAAAGGCTTTGGCCTCACTGTATGCTGTGCCCAACAGTGGCAGCAGCCTGAAATGCCAGAGGAGCAGAGTGCTTTGGATGGTACGAAACCCAGCACTGCAAGTCCCTTATGTTTTGGCACTGTGACATCTTGCAGCTCTTTTCTGCCTGGGGACTGACATCTCCATGGGACATAACTCTCTTTGATCTTTTGTCACCATATGGCCTTCACACGGATGTGGGCTCATTCCACACCAGTGCTGTGGTGTCGGGTCAGATGCTGTGCAGCCTCCCATGGTCAGAAACCTCTGTGTTTTTATTTATAACTCCAGACACTGGGAACTGTGCAAGGGAAGAGGCAGCTTCTGGTGGAGCAGAGAATCATCACAGGATCAGAGAGTCACAGAATGGTTTGGGTTGCAAGGGAACTTAAAGACCATCTTGTTCCCAAATCCCTGCCAGAAGCAGGGACACCTTCCACTATCCCAGGTTGCTCCAAGCTCCATCCAACCTGGCCTGGAACACCGCCAGGGATGGGGCAGCCACAGCTTCTCTGAACTGGGATAACTGGGACAAACTGGGAAACTTAGTGCCAACCAAACTGATGGCTCTGGCTGCCTTTTGTGTTTTGAGAGTGATGACAAGAAGATTCTATCCAGAGGGATCTGGGCACCTGGAGCACTGCTGAGTGCCCTGGGAAAGCCACGTCATGTCTCCGAGTCCTGGCTCCCCAAACATATGAGATCAGCTGCATCTTGTGCAAGACCTGCTCTGCACAGGGAGCTGGATCCCATGACTTGTAGAACCCTCCCTGGAGCTGCACAAGGGGGATAATTATTCAGTTCTTCTATTTCCAAACGTGCCAGTGCTTCGCGAGCACTGGAAAATGATAATATCTTGTTTGCCATAAATGCGGTAATTATAGCTAAAACTCTTCATTTACATGGAAATGACAAACAACAAATTAGAATCAAGCATCTACAATTAGGGTAAAAAGGCACGGCAATTTGTTATTCTTCGCAAGAAATCATTTCTCACATCATTTACTGGGAAGGAGGTCTCATTATGTAATGATATTTAGCTCTTCAACTACTTTTCAGCTTCGCAGCTTTATTAATTGCACTCACAAAGGTTCTCTAATATAAACAAGTATCTTCATCTACTGACTGGGAATCCAAGCTGACAGCACTGACAGGATGTGCTGCATCCAGCTCTGGGGTGTCCAACACAGGAGGGACACTGAACTGATGGAGTGGGTCCAGAGGAGGCCAGCAAGATGGTCAGAGGGATGGAGACCTGTCCAGTGAGGAAAGGCTGAGACACTTGGCATTGTTCAGCCTGGGAAAGTGAAGGCTTTGGGGTGACCTAAAGGTGCTCGAAGGGAGTTGACAGCAAAGATGGAGAGAGGCTATTTGCAAGGACCCGGAGGGAAAGGACAAGGGGGAATGGCTTCAAACTGACAGAGAGTAGGGCTAGATTCGACATTAGGAAGAAATTCTTCCCTGTGAAGGTGGTGAAACACTGGCACAGGTTGCCCAGAGGAGCTGTGGCTGCTCCATCCCTGGCAGTGTTCCAGGCCAGGCTGGATGGGGCTTGGAGTGACCTGGGATAGTGGAAGGTGTCCCTGCCCATGGAACAGGGGATGGAACTGGTGTTCTTTAAGGTCCCTTCCCACCAAAACCATTCTGTGATTCTATGATTCTATTTACAGCCAAATGAAGACCCAAAGCCAGCAAAGAAAACAGAGGGAAAGTCTGCAAATATCTTCAGCACAGGTATAATTCCGTAGGTATTTCTCAGTAATAATGACCCAGACACCTGATGATGGCAATCAAACGCAAAGGTTTCACTCAGTCTGTATTGGCTGAGGAGAAAGTAAGTTTGAGAGACAAAAGTTCTGGCAAAAGGCAGAATGTGACAGTCTTATGCTGGTCTATTCAAATGAAGCACCTACAAATACATTGGGCAGACAAAAAGTGGAGAAGGCAGCTCCAATTTTAGCTTGCATGGGGGGAACTGGCTGATTTCAAACACTTTAACACTAAAACAAAAAAACAAACTCTGAAGGGAAATACTTTGAAGAAGAGGAGCAATTTTGATCACTGGGTAGATGGGCAGCTTCAAGGTGTGGGCTATGACAGGACCTGGCTTCTTTTGTTCTGCATTTCAAAGCAGCACAGGGCCAAATTCAGCCCCCAGACAGGCAAACCTGGTTTCCTGGGGCTGGTGGTACAAAACCACACTGGCAGGACTCAGCAGCAAACTGGAGCAGTGCCTGGCCATCACTTGAACCCTGCAACTCCTGCTTCCCCCTCAGATCTTTTCTCCACCCCAGAGAGGTGCCCTGGCTTGAGAGAGTAAACACCAAACCAAGCACCAGCTCCACCTCCACATCCCTCTGGGCTTGTACCTCCATAAATCAGGTTTGATTGCTGTGAAGTAGCTTTTCCAGGGACTGCTACAAAGCAAAACCTCTCTTTTCTCTGCAGCACCTACTAACAGCTATGGGTGAGGATTTACATGCAAATTAATATCACAAAATCTTGGTGAAGTTTGCTGCCACCCACTGAACATTATAAAATCACCATCACCTCCCAAACAAGATCTGCACAGCTCTGCAGGTGAAAAGGTTAATTTATCCTCAGATCCTTTGCTGTCCACGTTTCCCATTTATTTCACATATGGCACAGAGCACTTTTCCTGTGTGATTAATGTCTGTGTGACTCCAGTCTTCATGGGGTTTGCTGCTGCCCCAAACACACGCCCAGTGCTGCAGCATTCTCCCAACCCACTCCTTCCACTCAGAAATGAATAGATCTGGAGTTTCTCCAAGCAGATTAAGATAATCTGTAACAATTTACTTACCCTGAAAGGGCATTACCCTGATTGGAACAGGTCAGAGCCCACTCTCCGATCAGGACAGTGATATGATGTGGCTCTAAGAAGATACTTTGAGTATCTCTGAGTGAACTCCTGATTTTGCTGCCATCATCTGTTCAAATAATGAAGAAACGATTTGATGCAGCAGAACCTTCACAACATTATCTGGATAAAGCTTCAGAGGTTAATCTGCTTTCAGCGTAGCAGCAAGTGTTTATTAGCTAAGTGTTGATCACTGGGTAGATGGGCAGCTTCAAGGTGTGGGCTATGACAGGACCTGGCTTCTTTTGTTCTGCATTTCAAAGCAGCACAGGGCCAAATTCAGCCCCCAGACAGGCAAACCTGGTTTCCTGGGGCTGGTGGTACAGCCACTTGGTACTGCTTGGATTCCAAAGAGCACCCAATGGGCCAGAAAGGTTTCTGTTGGCTTGACAAGGGTGGTCTCAGTCCTCTAGGAGGACAAACTCTGCAGAGACAGACACAGAAAGAAGTCACTGACAAACCCTAAGGAAGAAATAAGCAGAGGACACTTTTAAAACTCATTTTTGTAGTGGTCTGAGTGCGTGGTGGTTTTAAAGGAGAAGATATTTAGATTAAACGTCAGGGGGAATTCTTGATGGTGAGGGTGGTGAGGCACTGGTGGAGCTTGCCTAGAGAAGCTGCGGATGCCTCACTCCAGGAATGTTTAAATCCAGCTTGGATGGGGCTTGCGGCAACCTGGTCCAGTGGAAGGTGGCCCTGCCCACGGCAAGGGGTTGAAACGAGATGAGATTCTATCATTCACACGTTAATTGCTCTTACCCTAGCTGCAGGACTAACAAACATTAGTACGGAAAGAGGCTGGGGTTGTCAAAATCACCCCTTAGTCTTCCAAAGAAGTAGCTGCAATTTTTTCGGTTTAACTGCATATATTCTGCACAGGGAATTCCCAGGGGAAAAGCTGCCTTTTCCACAGCACAAACAAAACCTCTACGGGCCACGTGAAACCTGAAGTTCTCCGTAGGTACAGAAAACAATGAAACTGCGGAGCACTTCTGAAATTTAGTCCTAAACGTGAAAGATAATTTACTGGCCTTCCCCTGTAATATTGTGAACCAGTTGACAGATTTGGGCAGTAACTGATTTAGCCTAGTTAGGTGTTTGATTGACAGGCCCAAAAAACTGTTGAGTCAAACCAGTACATCACAGCATCCTCATTTATCAATCTCTCCAGACTGAGAAATGCCATTTGTCCGCATTTACTTGAACTCAAAGGGATACAGGAGCTTAAGGCTCATTTTTAAAGTCCATTTCCAAGAGATAAACAGATCTACCAAAACCAAAGGAGCAACAACCCATGCATTCCCATTTGAGCTGTTGGACCCACAACCAGCTTTGGGAGCCCACAGGTCATTTATGCATTCAGGAAAATTTCCATCAGGTATCTGGGAACAGCAAACAAGACCCTGGGAAGCTGAGCAAAGCCAACCTGGTGACTTGCTGGAAATGCCACGACTTTCTGGGTTTTCTGTCCCTAGCATGTGGTTAAGGGCTGTAGGGGGAACCTTGTGTCAAAGGAAGGAAAAATAAGAATGATTGTTCTGGACCAGCTGAGCCCCACATCTCATCTCTGAAGGCAGATGCTCACAGGGAAGGGCCAACTCAGCGGATACTTCCCTTCCTCACTCTCCAGCCTGCACCAATTCACTGCAGATCCTGAGATCACAGCTTCCCTCTTTATCAGGCTGCAATACAGATTCTTGTCCCAGCAGGCTGCCAACATTTTATGAGCAAAACATGATACAGGAGAAAAAGACTGACTTTCTTGTTATTAATTTCTATTATTGCAAGAGCTGAAAGGCCGCCTGAGATCACACACACACATGTGATAAATGCTCTACAAACAATGCAAAAAGAGTCACTGTCTGCCCAAAAGATAAATGAACTCCCACAGAGCACTGGAACTGTCCCATCTATGAACACCAGGCCTCAGGCATGGCATGGGGAAGTGATTTGCTCAAGGACTCAGACGAGAAAGCAGCACTGGCTGTAACCAAAATGATGAGATCAGGCTCTGCTTACAGTCACTCTGGGCCAGACCAAAGGTCAGGCTGGCTTAGTGAGGCTGACAGTGATCAACAGCATTTGTCAAGGAAAAGTTTATGGATGGGACAGCACACAGCAACACTTCCCTGGCTCACACTCCTGGCACTCTGTGCTCTGGACAAGGTCTCTACAGTCATTCCTTGCACAGAATCCCATTTATCCTCTGGTTATTCATGTTACTTTATGCTTTTGGTTATCCTTCTTCACCCTTTCCATCTCGGCTGTACCCTTTCCCAGATGCACAGAGGGGCAGAACAGCACTGAGTATTCAGAGCCCAAATGCTGGTTGTTATTTTTCTCTCTGTTCCTTTATTCCCCCACATCCCTCCAGGCCAGTGTTCCTACTATATCATTCTCCCCTTTCCCTCATAAGGATTTGGAACAGAGGCTTTGCTTTAATTTCTACTCTTTGCCAGGAGTCCCCAGTTTACCATTCAAATTCACTCTCTTGTGGTTATAGGACTAACAATAAAAACAACTCCCAGCCTAAATTTCCCCCTGGAACTCGACTGTCCCTAGGATTTTCCCCAGGATTTCAGAAGCAATATCTAGGCTTTCCTATTTACCCAGGCATAAATAAGCCCTATTTTTTCCCATGACTCAGCAGGGGTATTTACTCTGAGCATTAACACCCACCCACCCCAGGCTCAGAGGGACTGGGGGGAACATCTCAGATGGGAACATCTCTGCATCCCTGCTTGGGCTGGGGACAGGGCACGATGGCTCCAGCACCCATCACCTGGGAATGCTGTTAGTGAAATCTGCTTTTAGAATCACAGAACCTTAGAATTCTTTAGGTTGGAAAAGCCCTCGAAGATCATTGAGTCCAACCATTCTCCAGCACTGCCAAGGCCACCACTAACCCATGTCCCCAGGTGCCACATCCACAGGGCTTTTAAGTCCTTCCAGGGTTAGAGACATCACCAATTCCCTGGGCAGCCTGATCCAATGCTTGACAACACTTTGGCTGAAGAAATTTTTCCTAATATCTAATCTAACTTCTATGCAGTGCAGATCAGAGGAGGGAAACCCCGGAGCTGTCAGGCCATCAGAGGGGACTCCAGCACCCTCAGGAGCAATGCAGTAGCTGCAGACCCCTCCTGGCTCATCCCAGGGAGATGAGGACAAGGGAACTCTCCTGCCCACCCACTCTGTGTAATACATCCAGTGGAACTGCTGGCAGGAACTTGAAGCGCATTCAGGTAATATTAAAAAAAACTAAAAGTGCCACTGTTCTTTAAACCCTCATATTCATCTTCAGAGCCCACACAGTAGTGACTAACCAAACCTTAATAACTAATCACTGCTGCTGTCAATTAGTACCACTGAATGTGCTTTTCCTCCTGCAGATGACACCAATTCAGGGTTGCCTGCTCTGGTTTGGACGGGTGGTGTTGCAGCATCTCACAGAATGATAAAGTTTGGAAAAGACCTCTAAGATCACCAAGGCCCAATGTCTATGCCAGGTCATGTTCATGCACTGTCCCAGGAGCTCCCAGCAGCTACAGCCACAGCTCCAGGGACATCCCTGGGGACAGAATCCCCGGCAATGCCTTTGGAAGGAGCCATGGAGCTGCATCCCTGCACTGCCCTGAAGGCATCTCTGTCCGCTTGGTGCTGTCAGAGCCTGTCTGCAGCCAGGCAAGGATGATCTGGCATGGGCTGAGACATGAAACCTGGGCCAAACAACCGCTGTGGCTTTTGCTCTGAGCTTGTCAGGATGAGAAGCCTGAAGTCAGACACAAGGAGCCGGTGACGCAGCCCTGCTCAGCCTGAAGCACAAAGGTTCATGGTCCCAGAGAAGGCGATCACAGATCCCACTGCAGCTCCCAGGCTGTGGGACCGGAGCACTCACCAGAGCAAAGCTCAGTTTCGCCAGCTGAGATTCTGACTTTATCTGCTCCATTAAGATACGCACCTAAGCAAAACATGCTCCTGGCTGCCTCTGTCTGCGAGAAGTTAAATTAACCCTCTCCTGCTCCAGACTGCACTTAAAGAATCACAGGATTATTTAGATTGGAAAACACCTTCAAGATTCTTGAGTCTGTCCAGCTGTACTGGAGCATGTGGCTGAGCAGCGCTGACTCACCATGGAGTCACTGCAAACTGGGACTTCAGAGGTTAAACAGCACCCACAGGAACCTGTTCTGGCTGTGGGAGGGCACATCTAACCAGAGAGCATTGCTCCACTGGGGATACTCCCTGGGTCTAACACGGCACTTGACCCTCTACCCAACACACCCTAAAACCAAAAAACCACAAGAGACTGTATTTAACCAGTTCCAACAGAGACAGAAAATAACAAAACCCACAAGGAAGTTGTTTTCCTGGCAGGATATTTATACTGAACCCTATCTTACCATTCTCCTGAATTTGCCAATGGGTAATTGTAAGGAAAGCCAGGACTGAGCAGGGCAAAGCAACCCCCTCACAGGAAGAAACAGCTTCTGGCGGGACTGCAAGGACAGACACTGAGATCTCTCCTCAAAAGGGGGAAAAGGGGATTTGGGAAAAACAGCCTCAAAAACGACTCAGGCTGGAGAACCTCTTGGCTGCACTTCACATTAATAAAGCCTGAAGCACAGATGGTGCTGCTGATATATTAAAATAAATGATAGGCTATCAGGGAGCAGCCTGGCTGAAACCCTTTATTACAGCCCAGGCTCAGATGAGGCTGTGATTAGAATTACTCAAAAACAAGGAGGGGAAAAAGAAAAAAAAAAAAAAAGCAAAAGCCTCCAGTAATTCTCACCATATCGACCCCTCTCTGTGATTAATGCCGATACTCAGCATCTTTGTAAAACAACAACTGCTGGAGGTTTGAGGTAATTATTTTATTGTCAGACAAAAACCTGAGCAATTTACTTATTTCCAATATATGTTCCTAACTCACTCTCAGGCAGAGCAGAACTTCTACATACATATATGTATATACACTTATAAATATATATCAAGACAGCATCCTTCCAGGAAAGAACTTGGATCTTCTTGGATTCTCAAGGGGTCTCAATTTGAGCAAGCACCAGAGGGGAGACAGGTTTAGCACCTGTCATTTGTGGTTTGCACTGTCCAAGCAGAAAGTGCATCTACATTCTCATTAGGAAGGGACATTTTAAAATTATCCCCTCAATAAATTACCCTCTCTCTCCCTGCTACTTGTTGCAAAAAGCTCTTTTCCTCCGTTTTTCTCTTACCAGGTCTGCCATGGGGCCAACATTTTAACCCCAAAGATCAGCCTCTGACGTAAATCCCCAGAAGGACGGAGGCAATTCAAGGCTGATGAACCTTCACATTCCCCTCTCTCAATTTTTTTTAATGCCATGAAAACAGATAGATTTTTGCACTGCAGTATAGATCACTATTAGAAAATAAATGTGATTTCCCCAAGGTAAGGAGAAGCCTCTTTTTACATGGCAAGGGCCACCCAGACGGGCACACAAAGGAAAAATGAGTAACTCTCACCCAGGGAAGGTACCGCCCTGCCTGTGTTCTCCAGTCAAACTAGGTGATTGCTAAAATCCAAAGGGAGAAAGGGGCTGAAAGCCACTCCTCAGTCTAAATGGAGCCAAGTTTTCTGACATGTATAACCTGAAGGATAGGAAAAGAGGCAAAGCACACTGAGAAGTGACACTGAAACTGCAGGGATGGGAAAGGACAAGGATTACTGCAGATTAAAGAGAGAGCAAGGACACCACGGTTTATATTCCAGTAGGGCTGACAGGCAAAGGGACAGGCAAAGGGACAGGCAGTCCAAGGCAGCTGACAGCCTAGAAGGATTCCTGCCTCACAGTGCTGTGCAGGAACCCAGGTGGTGCTTGGGCAGCAGATGCAGCCCAGCCTTCAGAGCACAGAGCTCTGCGCAGGCTAATGGACCCCATCCTCGAACCCAGGCAAAAAAAAACTAAGATAAATCACCTGGAGCAGCAAATGCAAAGTCATGCTCCAAGGTAGACACATCCTAACTTTAAAGGATGTGTCAAACAGATGGATAGAGGCAGACAGCTGGGGAAGGTCAGAAATGCTCAGACATGTGCTTGAGTTTTCCAAGTTTGCTTTCTTGGGCTGACAAGAGCAACCAGAGGTGCAGCAGAAAGCCTTTTAGGAGGAGTCTCGCTGTGCTGGGAAGGCCCAGGAGCCTGGTGCTGCTGCAGGCTGCCGTTCTGTGCTACCCAGCAAGCCAGGGAGGGAGAATTCCATAGCATCACTAACCCTGGAAAAGATGTCAAACATCATCAAGCCCAACCATCAACCCAACACCACCACCTTGTTCACCACTAAACCACGTCCCCAAGTGCCATATCCACAAGTTTTCTGAGCACTTTCAGGGCTGGTGACTCAACCATTTCCCTGGGCAGCCTGCTCCAAAGCTTGACAACACCTTTGGTGAAGGGTTGCCTTTAGCAAAGCTTCCCTAATGCTCGCTGCACACAGACGTCACCCAAGACTCCTCGACCTGAGCTGGTAGACAGACATTTCCCCCAGAGAAGCTGCTTAACTCTCCTTGCAGGTATTTCAGGGAATTTTTGCCAGCAGGGTAGGGGGGATTAGGGCAGGATTGGAAGCAGCCCTCAGACTTGGATTCCCACCATGTGTCCCACCATCCACTAGAAACTTTCCCCAGTCACTGGGACCTCTCACACCAACCATGTCAGCCAAGGTGACCAAAATTCCCTCCCTCCTCCCACAAACTGGTGGACAATTTCTCCATGCCTTCATGCCAGCTCTCTCCAAACTGAAGAAAAAGAGGGAGAAATGCTGTGGATGGACAGGACCTCTTCAGTCCTCCCTGCAATAGCCAGTGACTTCAGTTTAACACCTTGTCTGATGGGATTCCATCTTCTCCGTGGGCAGGGAGAGGGAAGGCAGAACCAAGACTGAGAAAATGCCCCTAAATCCTTCCCCAGCCCCTAGAGGCAGCACTTAAGGGCTGGTAACAAATGGGCTTAGTCTTCCTGTGACACAGGTTTAACTGGATGCATAAACTTTGTGGAAGGGCTGGTATTTCAAAGTAATGTATCCAAGGATGCTTTAGTGCTGCTGTGTCCCGATACACTCCACCAAAAATGTCAGGCTAAAACATCAGCCTGATTATTGTGAGCAACAGCTTTGTGCCACCTGTTTCTGACAGCTGAGCTGGGAATCACCAAGACACCCTCCAATCCTCTGATTTACTCACAGGATCACAGGGCTGTTGAGGCTGGAAAGCCCCTCCAAGATCAAGACCAACCATTTCCCCAGCACTGCCAAGCCTGTAAGCTGTGTCCCCAAGTGCCACATCCATACAGCTTTTAAATCCCTCCAGGGATGGGGATTCAAACACTTCCCTCAGTCTTGATTTTTGCTTTGAGGACAAAAGCTGAGGTGCTCCCAAGAGGAAGGACATGGCTCCAGCTCATTAGGGGCTCGTGCTCCTTGGCTGGAATCTCCTCATCCCAGTTCACAGAGCAGACACACTGTTCCTGTCTTCCCTTTGAAACACACTGCCCTCATTCCCAAGGGCACAGCAGTCTTGTGCTGGATGGAAAAAGGGAAGAGCACAAAAGGGCGGTAGGTCAGGACCTCAGGACTCAGACTTGTCCCCGTTTTGTGCCTCCTGGAAGGTCCCACAGACCGTGATCCCAGCATGGGGCACAGGGCCGTGCAGGGAGCAAGCAGGTTGAAGAAAGAAGGAATATTAAAGAGACACACTCCCCAAAACACCTTGGAAACAGATCTGACAAGGAGAAAAAGCCATCTCGGATGTGAACTGTCCCTTCTTGGGAGCTGCTCTGTCAGCACAACAGCAAATGCCACTCCAAGCTGGCAGAGGGGATCATCACTGCTCACAGACAGGATGCAGAATTTCCTTGGACAAGGCAAACCTGATTAAATATGAGTCTGCTCCAGGATTAAGATGCAACCTTGAACAATCTCTCAGGTAAAAAAGAAGCAATTCCAAAGGGAGTGCACATCCCTCATGAGGGACAGAAACTTGAGTTAGGCACAGATTGATGGTGGGAGCTTTACTGCTGCTTGGGAGAGGGAAGGGGAGCTAGCAAGGAACATATGGAACTGTATAAATTATTTGGAGCACCCAGAAAGACAGGAAAAACAACCATCTCGATTTCTGAGACTGCTCATTTCTGTCTGCAGCCGTCTGAACCCAGAAGGAACCCAGACCTTGCATGGCCAGTGCTTGGTGCCACAAAACTCCCATGAACACGTACGGGACGATGCCACAGAAGGCAGGATTGCTGCAGGCAGCTGCACTTGGAATATGTGGGGAAGGAAAATTTGCTGGTTACGCTCTTCATCCTGGCCTCTGCCAGCCTCCCTCTCTCACCTGGGATTCCTATAGACTCAGTCCCTGCTGTTAGGATGGTGGCTCTGTGTGATCCTTTGCTTCCATTCCAGGGAGAAATGCAGGTGTACACATCCTTCCTCCAAGGGGCAAAGGCAATGCCCAAGCACTGATTTAATTCCGCTCCTTCAAATCCCCACTCTGCCAAAGGCTCCCTCGTGAAACCAGAGGGGTCACTGGGCCTCTCCATGGTTTTGCTCACCACCTTTAAAACACAGATGAGCCTTTCCAGGGTGATTAAGGAGATAAATGCATTAAAGATTAAAAGGCACTCCGATGTTCCAATACCACGAGCTGTAAGAGTACCTAAAATAGATCCATTTGGGGCAGCAATTAAAGAACATATTACTAATTCCAGAGTCTCAGCTCCTGCCTTCCGAACGCTGGTTATTTTTGCCCATAAAAGCATTAATCCTATCTTCCTGTAAAAATGACATTTCAAACATTCATCATCTGCCACTACTGTCCTTCTGCTCCCCTGCCTCACCATCATTAACCAGAGGCATCTGTTATATGGTCTGTGCAGTGTAATTTGTGACCACAGATCTGCAATACAACGAGAGCTATTTTCTCTGGAAGTAGCTGCTCAGAGCTGCAAATATTTTTTATCCATTATAAAAAAAAAAAAAACCCACAAAACATTCACATTCCAAAAGTGTGTTTATTATGCAAGTGCCTTGTCATTACCTGAGAGAGTTATACGACCTTCCATTACGGTAAGAACTAATGTCCCACTCACAAAAATACATGAAACACAGACATGGTTTATATTTTGGAACCTACATGCCAAGAATTATATTGTCATACTTCATAACTTTTTCCTAAAATGTTGGTTTTGTTTTTTTTTTTTTTAAATCCCTAAATCCTATCCACAGGGATGGTCCAGGCCCCTCTGTGTACAGCTCCTCCACAGGCAGATGGAAGTCAAAAACAAACGCTGTGGAACCAGGCAACTCAGGTGACACCTCACAAGCTCCAACTCTGTAATATGGTGTTGCCACAAACAGGTGGATGCAAAGAACACACCAAAGGGTCAGCTAAAGAAAGGCAGACCCGGGCAAAAATGGATTTAGGGTAAAACAGAGAACAAGAAATTGTACGCAGCATACATAAAAGCCACCACAGACAGTAAATTCAGCTGGAATATGGAACTGCAGGTCGATGAAGACAGAGCAAGGCGCAAAACCGTGACAGCAAACATACAAAAATGGTATCAGGCGGACCCTAAACTGAGAAAGAATAAACTACCAACTCCAAACGTTTTAAATGCACAACACAAACAACTGCATGCCCCAAAGTGGTAAAACTAAAGGCTTAGTAAAGTGCCCTAGACCTCCTGCTGTTACCCACTGCGGATAGCAGGAGTCCTTCACCTTGGGATGTGGATCACAGGCAAGCACTAAGGCACCAGGAAACAGCTTGGAAGCCTGGGGCCGTTTTCCTCTTGGCTCATTTTTGTTAAATTAGGAATTCTCACAGAACGGAGAGAATAAATACTCTTCAGAATCGGGAGAAGAAGCCACCATCAGTGGAAGTAGAGGGGTTTGATCTCCTTGGAGCTGTACAACAACGACCATCTGCTTTAAGAGGCATGAGGAGCATGAACTGTTCAAAAGCTTTGAACCCACCTCAGCCAACTGCAGTTCTCCTGGTAACGGATCACAAAAGAGGGAGCAGGAGAAAATTAGGTATTTTTACTCACTCCCTGAAAATCCAAGTTATGCACCTGGTCTTCAGGCCCCGCTGATGCTCTCCAGGCATTTAGTGTTTGCCTGCCACACACCACCTATACACAAACCAAGAAACAAGCACAGAGATGCCAAAGTCACCTCCCCCAGAATGCAGAGAGGTCCCAAAGTGCTGCTCTATCCTTCACTGGCAAGCTCTGAAGGCAAAGCATTCGAACACCAAATCGGATCCCAAATCATGCTCAGACCTTGCTGCCCCAGAGCTGCAGGCCGCCAGAATGGCTTTTGGAGGGTCAAATTCTATTTTGTAAAGGCACAGTTTTTCTCATTTTCTGCTTTATTCTTTTTCTAAATATTGCTGGTTAGAGGGTCAGTTGACGGGCTGTAAAACTGTCAGCCTCGTTACTGGCGCTTATAAATGGCTTTTGCTCAGCTGGAGTTAATGTAGGACCATCTGACTGCCCACAACTGACATTTTTAATGATTCTGTTCCTCCAGCGCCTTCTCACTGACCACTACAAAAATCCAGACTGTCTTTGTTTCTGCCAAGCTGTTTTGTGGATCAAGTTCCTTGCTCTCTGGGGATTTGCAGCGTGTCAGCCATCAGAGCAAGCAAACTCAATAATAACTGACCTGAGAACAGCTATTCCAACACCTCTGCGCTCTTCTGTGCTATAGATTTTAGCATTAAGTGTCAGAATTCTGAAGGCTAGAGGACAGAAGCATCCCCAGGAGGAAGACACGTGTGCAAAGTACCTTAAAAATGCAAAATGCCAGCTGTAAAGGTTTGGTGCTTGGACGTTGTCCCCTCACCCTGTAGTCTGTTGGGTACTGCTCCCTTTCTTCAAGTCTCCCTTCCCAAGGTAAAGGATTCCCACCCATGTCCAGGGTGAAGCAGAACAACTTCCCCTTCCAAACCCTGCTTAACTCACACAATATGGAAAATTTCTCACTTCTCAGCTCTATGCACTCAGGGAAGGGACACACAGAGCTCTGCCCTGCACAAATACACCCATGGTGGGCTGAGGCAGGCAGGAGCACAGTGCCCCCGACCCAGCTCCTCCTGGGGATGTCCAGCAGTTACAAAGCTGCCCCAAAATTAAAAGAACTGGATTTTCAAAGATGAAAATCACCTAGAGAAAAAGGGTTTTAAAGAAAAATAGCCCCTGCAGCAGATCTAAAGCTTTACAAGCCCTTCACAGTGAGTCTGGTCTCTCCAGGTGCTCCATCAGAACAACGGGAGCAGCTCTTCCCGCTTCCTGCAGGGTTTGGAGGATTTCTTCCACTCTTAACAACGCGCTTCCTGCTGACACAAGCTGTGTGCTTTTTCCACCTTTCCTGTTCTCCCAAATACACTCCATAAAGGAGCACATAGCCAGGAGCCAGGTATGGACACAGAGGTAGCCTGATGTTCACCAACAAATCCAGAGCTGGGAACCCGGGCAGAAATTCCCACCTGGCACAAACTGGAGAGGGGAAGGGCTACACTCCTGCAGAAGCATCTCCCATTTCCCACTCAGTCCCAGGAAATCAGCTCTCTCATCCCCTGGGTTCAGCTCCTTCCACAGTCTCAGATTATCAGAGCAAGCTCATGCAAGTTCTTGGTTCTCACAGAACCACAGAATCATGGAATGGCTTGAGTCGGAAGGAATCTTAAAGATCATTTAGCTCCAATCTCCTCATCTAGTTCCATTTTCCTCGTGCCTCTAAAACATAAATAATTTCGCTTCCCCTTAGGAGCACTGTGAGCACTAGCACAGTGCAGAAGGGGAAGGAAGCAGTGTCACAGAGCCATTGAGGTCATCGAGACAGGAAAAGAACAAATGGCTCTTTACGTAAGTGTTCACCTGCTGGAATAAGAGGGCTGAGTCACAGGCAGCGAGGCTGCTCCCACTGCGTCCCCTCTTTTTTTGCCAGCACAGCACTGCACAGGAGTCCCATCTAACTCCTAAAAATGAACTCAGCCACAGCCTCATCCTCTCCCTCTTGGATGTGTGCACAGACTGCAACAGCCTGAAAACAAAAGGCAGTCCAAACCATGTGGACCTGGTGATGTGTAACCCAGCCAGGCACTTCCAGAGAACACCAAAATCCACGTCTGCCCAGTCCTACAGGTGCTCAGTCTCATCACTCTGATGCTGACCCAACCTGGACTTCACAAGGGGTCTTCCTCCCATTTGCATGAAAGTCAATAAAACATAAGTTAGGGAGACGAATCCTGCCTTTTGCCACATAGTCTGTTTATTCCTTGTCTGCAATCTTTGGAAAGAGGGCCTTTCAGGGTCTGAGGAACAGCATCAGCCTCTGGGCACTGCTTTCTCACCTGCCTCCTGTAGCAGACAGGCATCTCCTACCCTGAGCCTCTTTCCCCAGCAGCTGGAAATGCAGCTGTGACTCCAGTCCAGACCTGCATAAACCATGACCTGAGCTGTACCTGATGCAGAACAACCTCCTCCTCATAACCCCACAGCTCGTGGCAAACCTCGTCAATACAACAGCACCACTGACCTCTTTCACCCAGCTTGCCAAAGCCAACCAGAAACCCTTAAAGGCTCGGGATTACTCCCCTCACACAGGTGCTGTGCAGCCTGAGGGGATAACAGGACACGTGGAACAGGCCTGACGCAGCCACCACCCAAAACGGTATTTTCCAAGCAGGATTTAGTGTGACAGAGAGGGATCAGCCCTGGTGCAAACTCAATCTTCCCTCAAAGGCCAACCCTCCCACAGAGTTCTTGAAACCCAATCTTTGATTCAATTCAAGGGAAGCCAACACCACTAAAGCAGGCTGGAAACAGCATCACAGGGGGAGAACCGCCAGGTTAAATCAGAATTACACATTCAGGGGAAGTGATAGAAATCCCATAGATGTATGTGATACAAACACATAAAAGAGTTGGGGGGTTTTTTTATTGATGGGCTTCTCAGAACAGCTAATTCTCTAATAGTCAGACATAAAGACCTTTCATATAAATGTGGTTAAGCTCCCAGAAATTCACCTGAAAGGTTCCAGCTGTGTTTGATGGGGCTTGGCTTGGGAACTGAGCATGCTGGGAAACCATCCCAGTGCCTTTTGCCAAGCTGGACAAGTTCCTTTCTAAGATCTACCTTGTCCCACACCAGCTTTGACTTGCAGCACATGGACTTCAGACATACAAACACTGGTTCCTAGGTGGAGGAAATCAGTCCAGTCATTAAACACAGGACCTGTGCATACAGTGGGAATAAATTAAATAAAGCTTATAGAGGCTTTGCAGGTTTGTCTTAAGACTGCCAGCACAGGGTGCCATGGCTGGATCATGCACCTCTTAAAATGCCAGAAAAGTTGAACTTACACAAAATGCTGCTGAAGCAGCAAATGGGCTGATGAGCAAACACCCAACTCACTTTGTCCCCACAGGACAAATATCCCTGCACCAACCCATCCTGGGCAAAGGAAACTGAAATTTCCCCTGGAATCTCACCCAAGAAGTCATCTTATTGTCCACCCTTGCAGCAAGACAGCACTAAGTGAAAACAACAATTGTGTTTAGCTTGAGAGCCAGCCTGGGAGATTTCCTGGCACGAGGGACTGGCTCATGCAGAGCGCAGAGCAGGAGATGTGTCCTCTGCAAGGGCAAAGAAAGAAGGGACTTTTCGTCTTACCCAGGCCCTGGTTCTGCTGCTCCCACTCGATGCTGTCAGGAACCTGGTAGGATACCCCAGCCAGCTGGGCCACAGGGTTTTCCAGGCCAGCCATGGGCTCCTGGGAGGTCTCTCCTGGAAGCGTGAAGCCTGGCAGCTCCGTGTCACCCTCCATGCTTTCATCCATCAGGTCTATGTCTTTGTCCTCCTCATCTTCCTCCTCCTCCTCTTCTTCTTCCTCCTCCTCCTCTTCATCCTCCTCTTCTTCCTCACCCTCTGGCCAGGGAGACAGAAAAGAAACATCAGGAAACATCCCAGCAGGCAGAAAGTTCACAGATCTCTCTAGGTGAGCACCAAGCTGAGCTCCTCCAAAGGCAGAGCAGCTGAAGGAACTTGTGCCTGTTCTCTAACAGGAAAGACACCCACAGGGGCTCATTTGGAGGAGCTCATCACCGCTGGACGTTGCTGAGGAACAAGGAGATGTTGTCTCAGACTCACAAATTAGTGGGAAATACAGTAATTTTTTGCTTCCTAACAGCAGGGTACAAACAAGGATGTGCATGTGTACCAACACCTGGGCATCTGTAACTACAGAGCTCCCTGCTTAACTAATTACAGCTCAAGTGAGAGCTATTTCCCTGATTTCCAGTCTTGGAGGCAGCAATAAGTTGGTTTTATTTTTAACTCTTATTAAGTCTTTCCCAGCTCTGGAAAGGGTGCTGCCTTCCAGCCCAATTGCACTGCTACGGTTCCTCCTCCAGAAAAAGCATCTTGCTTTGATGTGTGCGGGCACGTGGGCTCCCGGATGTGGGAGAACAGCAGTGATGGACGCTCAGCAGGACCCTCAGCAGGTTTATAGCAGCACTGCTGACAACACATTTGCACCAGACAAAGGTATGGCCAAGGAAGACAATACAAAGGATTGAAGAATGATCTGGGTTGGAAGGGACCTTCAAGACCATCTCATTCCACCCCCCTGCCACGGGCAGGAACACCTTCCACTAGACCAGGTTGCTCCAAGCCTCATCCAGCCTGGCCTTGGAAAGTGTTGGAAAGAAGGCAGCACAGCCAACACTTCACGGGAGAGCAGATAACTGTGACACTGAGGAAACTGCTCTGAATTTGGTCCAGGGAGACCCTGCCCATGCAATGGGGGCTGAAACAAGAGGATCTTTAAGGTCCCTTTCAACCAAAACCATTCTGTGATTCCATGCATTCTCCACTACAGCGGATACCCATTTATTCCAAAGCTGTCTGTACTGTTAACATATGGAAAAATAAATATTTAAGCCATATTTCATCACTGAAATCTAAAATGGCAACACAGGATGGATCAAACCTATTTCCAACCACAACTGGCTGCAGATGCTGAAGAAAGCCTAGAGCAGGGCACATCCAGAACCAGTCTTCCCACAGTTCCTCTTCCCAAGTTACAGTTACCAAAGTCTCAGGGACATCCTATGCCAGAATATGCATCGGAGCTATTTAATAGCTACTGATGGAGTCACCCACCAGGGACAGATAATATCTGGAACAACGGCATGCTTTGAATTTCTCACAGTTTGTTTTTCAAATCTGAGGATCAAAACATAGTGTTTATGAGCTTTTATCTAATTTACACCAGCTCCGCTCAGCCCTGTAGAAAAATTCCCTTTTGGTGCAGTCAGACTGGGAGAACCCATCACCCAGCATCTGGGCAGCTGGGGGGCTAAAACCACAGTGAAAACTAACAATCCAGCCAAATCGCCATTTGTTATCCAGATATCCCTGTATTTTTGCTGGAGTTGTATCTCATCTAGGTTGGTGGCAGTCCATTAAATGGGATTAAATGGGGTAAACCGGTCTCCTTCCATTGGCCTCCACAGATTGGAGTATCTAGAGAAATCCGTGCACATTATAAACCCCTTGATTCACTGTGCTGTTCCACGGCATCTCCCTTCCTTGTAGTTCAAGGATTTGCTTCCAAACGCTGCGTGTTTTTCTCAGCTCACCACACAAGACAATCCCAGTCGCTGCCTTTCAGTTCTAGTCCTGTATTCCATACAAATGAGCTGCTGTTGGGATTTAGCTGCATCATCCTGCTATGGCATGGCTTTTGGTGCCTGGAGAGATCATTCCTGCCACAGTTACACCGCACAGAGCACGCAATGGAGCTCACAGGGATGTAGTTAGCCCCTTAAATTCTCATTGCATTTTATAGGCAGATTCTGTATTACAACGTGCCCATCATTTAGAAACAACATCAGAATTTTCTCTGTTAAAATGCACGTTTCCATACAAAACGCACAACTGTAAAGCTGAGAGTGGCACCTGGAGAGTGCTCTCTGGAAGCCTGCAAAGACAAGTTAATGGAGGTCTTTTCCCTCTGCTGAGAGCAACACAGCTACAAACAATCCCAAAAGCTTCACAGCAGAGACACTGCACAGCCAGAACACCAGAGAAGAGGAACATCAACAGAGCTTTTCCCTAGTCTGGGTGGAAAAACCAGCCAGGAGAGAACAGGCATCGGATTTTTATCTCTGAAAAACTACTTTGGGACAAGGATTTTAGAAGCTTCTTGTGATTTTTAACAATCCAAATGACACACACCTGCCAGGATCCAGTGCTGAAGCCACAGATAGCCATCTCCCTGTCTCCAAAGCCTCGCAGGCAGCCAAGCTGAACACCCAAATTGAAAGTGCTGAGACTACTTATCACATCTGATGATCACCAAGCTCCATCAATCACCACGCAGCCCCAGCAGAGAGCTGTGAATACCGAGATCCCTGCAGCACAGCTGCTGCAAGGGAGAAGGAAAAGGCTCTCAGCTCGTTCCCTTCTCCTCCCTGGCTCCTTCCTGCATCTGAAAACTGCTTTTTAACGAAATGCCAACAGCTTGCCTTGCCACAAGGTGCAGCACAGAGCACCACTCGGTGGTCACAAGGAGGAAGCTACACTTCCAAAAAAGCCCACAGACTTCACAAGTGTGGGATTTCAGGAGCAGAGGCACAACAGGCAGCCGTGGGCAGGCTGTGCATAAGGCTTGGTAGGCTCATAGGATGGAAAACGGAAGTGAGCATCACACAGCTGAGTCTCAAGCTGGAGGTTTGTGCTTCACACAAAAGCCTTTTACAAAAGTCACGTTTTCCCTCCTCAACTGGCACTGTTCGGCCTTCACAAGGCCTCAGCAGCAGCTTGAAAGAAAGCTATCGGGAGGGACTGAATGTAGCAAGGAGTGAGAGTGCAAAGCGCCCAGCAGATTCAGAAGTAATCCAGGGTTTCGTGTGCATTTGCAGCTCACTGTGAACTATTTTGTGTGTCATGGAATGGTTTAGGTTGGAAAAGTTCTCTAAGATAACTGAGTCCAACTGTCAATCCTGTACTAAACCACACCCCCAAGTGCCACATCCACACATCTTTTAAATCTCTCCAGGGATGGTGATTCCACCACTGCCCTGGGCAGCCTGGCACAATGCCTGGCCACCCTTTTGTGAATGAATTTTTTTTCCTAATATCCCATCTTAACCTCCCCTTGTGCAGTTTGAGGCTGTTTTCTCTTGTCCTGTCATTTGTTACCTGGGAAAAGAGAGTATCACTTCCCTCCTCCTGCCTTCATGGAAACAAAAAAACCCCCAAGAAGCTCAGCACTTCCCTGCTGTGACAATGGACTGACCCAAGAAAAATGCAGGCAGCAGGAATCCCCAGGGAATATGAGATGCCCAGTTCAGATGTTAAACATTTTAGTTTTGAAGGACTTAACAACCTTGCAATAGACATTCATCAAAATTTCAGGCTTGGAGAAGCTGTAGGGGAACCCATGGAAAAAAGTCCGAGATAAAAGAACACATTTTTAGCAGAGTTTTTTGGGGTTTCCAGCTTTATTAATAGAAACAGCCAAAACTGGGCTTTATCGTGGGACTCTGAAATGGATCGATTAGGCCTTGGTGATATCCACAGGATGGGATTTGCTATTCCAGGGTGCCAAAAGCTACGTGCGCTTGCTCCAAATGTGATGTTTTTCACCACAAAACTACATATCCATGACTTATATGGCTCAGGCAGGAGAAATGAGACCACCTCACACCTCCCTTGTGAGGCATTTCCCGGACCCAGCAGGAAACCAGAACTTCCAGGATCTGCAGCAACTGGACAGCCTCCAGCATGCAGCAGGTAAAAGCCTCAGACTCTGGTTTTGGGGTGTGATGCCTTGAAAGAAGCTGCAGCTGAAGGCACTGTGGTCATAACCTTGCTGAAGGCAATGGAGCTACACCAGGTTTTCAGCTGAAGAAACCTTCACTGAAGAACGATGTTTCTATATTTAGATATTTTCCATTAATGTTTGCAAACACTTCTACTCCTCAGAAGAGCCAGGAAACAATCATTTGTCAGGTTTAACGCCCAAGAGAAAGATGTTGCTGTGCCCTGAGCAGTGAGAGACTCGCAGGGGAAGGCGATAGATTCTCTCACAGGCACCAACTGAATTCAAAGTGCAGCAAAAAAATTAAAACAAACTAGACAGAAAGTTGCAGGGCAATATCTGGAGTTGTCATTTTCTCTGTCCTTTGCCTTCCCAGCCTCTCTCACACCAAGCTCAGTGGACAAAGATGCCTGAATGGTAGCACACAGGATTGCTGTGATCCAGTCTAAGCTGTGATTTCATATGGTGTTCAGCGCTGTAGGGTCACCCCCATGTGCTAATAATATGTAAACCCTGACGTGTAAATAACAACAGGATTAGGGATGGGGGTTTATGACACCCAGAGCAGGAGGGAGAGGCATTAAGAAGCCTCTGCCAAGTGTTTGCTCCCACTGAGGTTCACTTTCTGCACTGCTTTTGTGATCACAGCTGCCTGTCAAGGCAGGAAGGCCTTTCTAGGACAACTCTTTTATTATTAAAGTGTTGCCTTCACGTGACCAGTCATAATGTCACCATCCAGCAGCTCCAAAATGTTGCCAAGAGCTTGTGACCGCCTGGAAGAAGAGAGCTGGTAGGAAGGTGTGCGGGCTCTCAGCAAGCACTGCTGCTGCCAGGCACAGAAACTCTGCCACCATCGGGGTAAAACCCCCCTAGGGGTGAGTTCAGTCACCTTCACTGCAGAGACATCCAGGCTGTTTGCAGGATGTGGTGGTGGCAAATCAAGCACAGCCTCTCAGGGGAAGTTTCAGCAGCTGGGCTGTTGCACAGGAGCAGGGAAAGGGACTGTGGGGAAGAATGCACCCGTGGGACAGGATCCTACCCCACAAAGCCACAGAACCCTACCCACAGGAGGGAGAAGGGAAGAAGAGATTACACATCACAGAAACAGAGAATCATTAAGGTTGGAAAAGCTCTCTAAAATCTTCAAGTCCAACCATTCCCCCAGCACTGCCAAGGCCACCACCAATCCGTGCCCCCAAGTGCCACATCCACACATCTCTTAAATCCCCCCAGGGCTGATGACTCCACCACTGCCCTGGGCAGCCTGTGCCAGTACCTGACCATCCTTTCAGTGAAGAAATTTTGCCCTAATATCCGATCTAAACCTTCCCCGGTGCAACTCACAGCGGTTCTCTCTTGTCCCAAGTTTTTTTTTTTTTTTTCATAACAGAAGGAATTCCTTGCTGGGAGAGTGAACATTCCCCTGGCAGCAGAGCTGAGCTGATGCTGCTTTAGGAGCCTCTCCTTGCCAAAGCCCAAGCGCTGCAGAAGCTGCTCCCCAGCGGAAGGCTCTTTGACATTGTAAAGACAGTACAAGGAAAGATTCAGATTCTGATCGTAACCCGATTCTCCCCAAAGCTGAGGGGATTCACACTTGAGTTTTTTAGAGTCCTGGGTCACTGCTTGTCACAGGAGATCCAAGGCACTGAGGACTTTTAGCGGGAAGAAAAAAGGAAAACAAAGGTAAAAGAAACTCTGGCTGGGACCACAGGTCTGGTTCTGTATCAAGATCAGAAACAACCATTCCTACAATCACAGAACCATTTGGGTTTGAAAGGACCTTAAAGCTCATCCAGTGCCATCCCCTGCCATGGGCAGGGACACCTTCCAATATCCCAGGTTGCTACAAGCCCCAACCAACGTGGCCTTGGATGCTCCCAAGGACAGGGCAGCCACAGCTTCTCTGGGTGTGTCCCACCACCACTCAGTGCCTCACTTCCCTCACAGTCAAGGATTTCTTCCAGAAACAAAAACAAGCTGTATTTCCAGCAGCGCTCAACTCAAAATTGCTCTCACGCTGAGCCAGGCTAGAGAGTCAGTTTAGCAACACGAGACTATTTTAAAAGGAAAAAAGAGCCAAAATGTTGCACTGTACGGGCTACGACAAGTTCGCTCCCTGGCTTCCTGCAAAACAGCTCTTCTATCCCTGGGTGCGCAGGTGTTGAACCAAGCAGTACGAAAATCGAGACAAGAAAGAGGTGATTTACCAAGTGAGGGCAGCCAGCTATTAGTCCAGAGTTAATGACCATGACCTGTGAGTGGACAGGGCAGAGGAGGGATGAAGGCAGATAAAGAGTTTACATCATCTCTTAACCAAATACTTGCCCCTGGTAAAGGGCTGAGGGCGTGGTACTTCTTTCCAATCACAAAAAGAAAACCTAAACAAACACCCCCCCCCCAAAAAAAAAAAATCACCAAAAAACCCCAAAAAAACAAACAAAAAAACCGCACAAAAACCAAACAAAACAAAAAACAAGCAAACAAAAAAACCACCTCCACACACACCAAAAAAAAAACTCAAAAGCCCCATTTTCACTGGAAAAAGCGGCTTCACTGTTTTTCCAGAAGCATCCAATTCAACCACACTGCCTGAGAACAGAACAACCGAGAGCCCAAGAGTTATGAAAACATTTGATTTCAGCTTTATTTTCTAGACAAGCCCAGCATGGAACATCACAGATTATGTAGATTGGGGAAATGGGTCTGTTATTACGGGCAACAGGCTCCAGGGCACCAAGGTTTTAACTCAAGTCCTATCAGTGGCTAAAGGGAACTTGACTGAGTCCTCTCAGCTCATTTCTAGTCTGAGCTCCTGCTCCTTCCCAAGCCCTTCATCCCCTTTCTGCAGCATCCCTGCTCCCATTGAACAACATTCCCAAAAAAATGCCCTGTGACCAACATTCTCCCACCTGCCAAGGGACCCCAGCCACGAGCAATGTTCCTTGCAGGGCCTTACTGCCACATCCCTGCTTATCTGAGCCCACCTCCCTCGAGCCACAAGGGTGAACTGTTTAATCCTCAGATTAAAACAAACAGAAACTCATTAAAAACTTTCACTCACCCAGCACAATTACCTTTCAATAGCAACTGTGGGGGAGTTTCTGTTGTTTTTGTTCAGTCTTGGAGATAAGCATGGGAAAGCTACAACATTAAAGTGATATTTAGGCGAACTCTAATTTTTTGGCCAAATGGGAAGTCAAATACAGTTAAAAATTCAAAGTCTGGCCAGAACAGGAACCAAGGCAGGTCAGACTAAGAAATGTCATTGCACCTGCTGCAGGCAGAACAGGTTCACAAAGAACAGGGAGGCCTTGGGGTGCTCAGCCTGGAGAAGGGAAGGCTCCAGGGAGACCTTAGAGCCCTTTCCAGTGCCTAAAGGGGCTCCAAGAAAGCTGAAGAGGGACTTTTGACCAGAGCATAACAGGACAAGAGGGATGGCTTCGACCTGACAGAGCGCAGGGTTGGATTTGAGATCAGGAGGGAATTCTTGCCCATGAGTGGGGTGAGGCCCTTGCCCAGGTTGTACAGAAAAGCTGTGGATGTCTGCATCAAACACTCTCAGAAGAGAGAGAGGGGGGGAAAAAAAAAGTTGAATTTGATAAAAAAAAAAAAAGTGTGACAATTTTTCTACCATTTTCTGCTACAAAGGAGAATGAGGGATGAGCCACCACCTACTGTGAAGAAGATAGAGGTCAGCCTGCACCAGACACAGAGCAGTTCCCATTTCAGTGGTAGCAATAAACAAGGAGCAAGAGAAAAGTGTGTACCAAAACCATTTAATAATTCATTCTGCATGTGCTTTGTTTTAAGTCTTCTGTTCCTTGCCAATTTAGTTGATATCCAAAGAGCTGGTGAGGAATTATAATATCAAGCTAGTTAACCATGCTGGGTTAAGTGCCTGTTTTATTTACACCTCTGCATCTTAATTTAAATTTTTAACAGCGTAGTAGAGATTTAATGAGGTAGATCTTAATCCATATAGTCAAGGTCCAAAGAGCAATCCCCTTCAGAGCCTTAATTTCCAGGAAAAATACCCTTCATATTAAAAAAAAAAAAAGTTCCTCATACTGTAACACAACTCAGAAAAAAAAAATGGAGTTGAAGGATCTTTTATAAATTTCTGTAAATGGCTACAAGTTCTGAAGTATTCAAGAGGAATTTCTTCACAGAAAAGGTGATTAAGCATTGAAAGGGGCTGCCCAGGGAGGTGGCAGAGTCACCATCGCTGGAGGTGTTTAAGGAAAGACTGGACATGGTCTGGTTGGCACAGCGGTGTTTGGTCAAAGGTTGGACTCTATCCTGAAGGTCTGTTCCAACTTTAGCTGCTCTATGATACACAAAATTGTTCATAGCAGGCTGCAAAATGCACATGGAACTCCAAATTCTGCCAGCTGAGAGCCATCCTAATTAATTGGGAACACTCCACATTCAAGAGCTACTTGGTTAAGACCTCTCTCCTCTGGAGCAACTGATTTGAAGTTGTCCATTTTCAGAACTACTGCCTGTTCCTGACACCACACAAAGGCAGAGCAGCTCCTGCTTTCATCAAAGCTCTGAGCACCCTCCACAGCCAGCAGCCCTCCTGAACCCCGACCTGTGTTAGCAGCTCAGCCCCAGCAGGGAGATCAGACTGCGAGAAGGAATTCTGGGCTCTGAGGGTGGTGGGGCCCTGGCACAGGGTGCCCACAGAAGCTGTGGCTGCTCCATCCCTGGCAGTGCTCCAGGCCAGGCTGGATGGGGCTTGGAGCGACCTTAGTGGAAGGTGTCCCTGCCCATGGCAGGAGGTTGGGATAAGATGATCTTTGAGGTCACTTCCATCCCAACCAAGTCCGTGATTCCACGATTCTCTGCTGTCCAGGCAGGGCGGTAGCACACAAGGGAACCAAACCTTCAATCTGCAAGGGCAGATACAGACTCACCCTGACCCACAGGAGCAGCTTGAGGACCAGCTGAAGCGAGCAAGAGTCTGGTGGGCTCTATCCAGCAGGTTTCAGCTGAAAACTGCAAGGATCTTGCAGAAGAGGGAGCCTGGCATGTGCCCTGCCACTTCAGAAAGCTCCGCCTTCCAAATGCTGCGACACTGGGGGTGTGCAACTACCTCTGCCAATACCTGCCATGGCAGATGTTACAGCAGAGGAATCAAGTCCAAAAGGAAAGTGTTTTTTTTCTCCAAAGAGCCACTTTTTGAAGAGTGTTGGGAGGCTCACGCAGTGGTCCTGAGCAGGTCAGCTGAAAGCAGTAGCTCTTTGCACCTAGAAGCCCTACAGAGAAAGCTGCAGTGCTCAGCTTGCTAGAGAGACATACAAATTCTAGGCACAGAGACAAAATACATAATCAATTCTCCCAGACAAGCAAGCCTTATCCTCTGCTGTGTCCTGTCCCCATATCCTATAATCCCTTTATAGGATTTCTCTGACTAGGAAGGGCAAGCAGAACCAGCCTCACCACAGGGTCAAGGCAGCAGGATATTTGTTACCCAGCTCATCTCTCCAGAGTCCACCAGAGAGGAGGAGAAGCTCATCTAGACATATTTTCATTTTGTCTGTGCAATTTGATTTTTAAAACAGTTTTGCATCCAAGCCAGGCAGGTGAACATACAGATGCAATTAACCACAGGCAGTTTGGCACAGATGGTCCCCAAGAAACAGAGCGAGCTGAGCAGCAGGGGTTTATATTTAACGATGAGCCAGGCCTTCAGCGAGGCAAGTCAGCAGGACCCCACTGAAGGCAGCAGAGCTCACTCAGCTCCTTGCACTTCTTCCAACAGTGACCAAGGCAAAGCCTCTCCCCAAAGGGCCAAGAACCCTCATTAGGGACTCAATCACGTGCCTGCAACAGCATCCCCCAAAAGCCTGAGTATCCAGGGCTAGAGCTCAGGGTAGCTTTAAAGGAAAGCAGTCCCAAACATCTTGGATCAGGCAGCATCTACACATTTTGAGAGTAAACACTAGGAACTGTAATCCTGGGAACCAAGCTTCCAAATGCCACTCCACCACGAGGATGTGATAGCCCCCAGTCGTCATTAAGCAGAAAAAGATGTTAGAAAGAGTTGTAGCTCAAAAACCTTCCTCTGTGCTTAACTGGGGCAGCACCATCCCCAGGCACAAAGCCTTTCCCCAAATGATAATTCTCACTGTCCCATTTTACAAGATCTGGATTCATGACCCCCAGCACCAGGGAGCCTCTTGGCTCCCTGCACAAAGGTCTAGGTTGAGCAGAAGAGATTTAGACCACAAAAGCTGTGCCCGTTGTCAAATCCACCGAGCACAAAGAGCCCCATGTCCTCTCAACGACCTGCAGAGCCAAGAAACCCACAGCCTTTGAGTCCTCAGCATTAAGGACACCTGGTTCCAGCTACAACCCACATTTGCCTTTAGAGCAGCCCAGGGCAGAGAAAACAGAATAGGAATCCAAGAAAGTTGCATCAGTCCTATATTGGAGCAGAAAGGTTTTTTTTTTTAAAAATGCCTGTGCAGAAAGTCTCATTAAATAGAGAGAGACCAATGCTCAGTTGAAACTGAAATCCCTCTTATCTTCCCGTGCAGAAACCCAGGCTTCTAAAGGAGATCCCAGAGGGCTATAAAACACTTTAGCCTTCTGAATCTTACTGCCCTTGCTGAGCAGAGACCTTATTTCCCAGCCTGAAAGATCAGGTTTTCCCTACACACACGACCTTTCCTTCCCCTGCTGCCGCTCTCCCGTCAGCGCCACATCCTTGCCTTGCCAGAGACATCCAAGACTCATCCTGGCAAGGAGAGAATGCTGCAGCTGGAGCCCCAGAGAGCTCAGGGAAGGCTTCAAAGCAAGCAGCAAGCCAGGCACATGCAGTGGGGGAGACTCCCAGCTTCTGCAGCCCTCTAAACTTACCAGGAGTGAGAGTTATTGCCTCCTGCAGAGAAAAGATGCTGATGAGCTGTTGTCTATAGCACCCCACCTCTACTCAGAGGAGAAACACCATCTGGCAATGCCACCCCTGGAGAGCTGCCAACCTTTGCAGTAAAATACTAAGGCAGGAGAAGGTCAAGATAAAGGAAGGGGAGCAGAAACAGTCGGAAAGATTAATTCCTGCCAGGTGGTATCAATCCAGACACTGGAGCACGGAACTGGATGGATGAGCAAGCAGAGGGGAGTTCAAAGGAGCAAAAAGGAGCAAAAAACAATTCTCTGCAGGAAAATTGTGGGTGAGCTGAATAGAAGAGAGATCAGAGCTGCAGAGCAGCTCCAGGGCAGGATCTGCTTCACCTCAGCACCCCTTGGTGGGTGCTCCCTGGTACAGAGCCTCTGCAATGGATGCACACAACAGCAGCTGCAGGTGTGCAGAGCCAGACCCTGCTGCAACAGCAGCACCACTGCTGCCGCCTATCCAAGAAACAACCCACCCCTTCCACCACAGCCACTGGAATTTCAAGGCATCCTCCAGGACACTGCTCATTGCTTGCTTCCTGTGCCTCCTGCAAGAGGACAGGTTATCCAACAACTTTATTGGGAACAGTACGGTGTGCACATAGGTGTGAGCCAAACAGACAAACTGGGGGCTGTCAGGGCACGTGTGGCACTCCACAGGAGGGCCCCTGCCCCTCAGCCTCAGGGGTACCTTCTGACTCCAGGCGGTCCAGCCCGTAGGTCACGGCCGTGCTGATCCTCCTCACCGAGGGAAGAGCTGTTCTCCTGACAGAGGAGGCCACTGATGCTGGAGTTACCAGGACCACAGTTCTGCTGGATGGCTCCTCTGTCTGTCCAGATGGGGTGGAAGACATCCCGTCAGGGGCTGGAAGAGCTTTCTCACTGGTGACCAGGATCCCATCTGTGAGATCTACAACGAGCACAAAACAGCAACTATTCAGCACAACAATATTTTAAAAAATCCCAACCATTTAAGAACAAGCTCCTTAATGAAAACTTAACTCGGAAAGGAAGTTAATAAACTTTTGCTTCCTTCAAGATAGGACTCTGCTGTAATGAAATTTTCTCCTCAAGGGCAGCCAGCAAACAAGGTTTCCCTTAATGAGGGGGGAACCCTTAAAGATTTTAATTCCATTGCTTTGAGGACTACTCATCACCACACCCTTGCAAGAACAGAGCCAGAAGATACCAGCTGAGAACCGAACCAAGTGACAGATCTAATAGTTCATCGCAAAGATAAAAGTTGGTTGAATTTATAATTAAATCCCAGAGGCAAATTAATTAGTGGAAACTGCCAGAAGAACCTTCTCCCCCTTACAAAAGGACCCTAAATTTAGAGATACAATGCAAACAGCTTTTTTCTTTTGATGCCCTGCAATATAAGAATTACCAGAAAAGCTGCCCAGCAGCATTTTCATTACAATAGTCCCCACTGCTACAGAAATACACTGCAGCTCAAAGTCAGTCTCGTGCTGAGGGGACCCTTGCTACACTCCCGTCAGGAAGACAGGCTCCTCCATGTACCTGCCAAGGTGACACTGAGCCAGCAGGCAGCAGCTACACAAGCATGACTGCTTAAAGCATTTCTGTATGAGCTACATCAACTTGAGAATAACCCACCATTCCTCACTGGAAGTGAATATCAGTGCAGGCTTTCACACCCAATAGGTTGCCAGGCTCTTGCAGGAGGGGGGTCTTTCCCCCACCACTGGCTCCCATGTAACCCTGATGAGACATTTTCATCCCCTGGACTGAGCATCAGCAACCTGTGACTGCCCTGGATTCCAGAAGTAAGAGCTCTCCATAAATAGAAGGTTGCTTAAGTGTCCTAAACCAAGGACAGCTTGTTAGCAAGGACAGATGGGGGCTTGTTTGGTTTGGGGAATTTTCTTTAACCTCTACTCCTCTTACTTGGGGCAAAAAAAAATCCATATGCTGGCAAATTTCAACATGGTGGATCTCATGGCATGGGCAGAAAGCAGTGGCAGCATGCAGAAGGTTAGCCAAAAAAAAAAGGTCACTTAGAATAAGGATGAATAAAGTCACTTAGAATAAACACTGACACCGGAGCGTCCAAGCACTGACACTGGTTTCTGATGTACCATCACATCTTGTGTGGAAATGAGTCCTTGGAGCAGGATCCTACCTTCTGCATCCAGAGGGTTCACTGTAGAGGAAGCACCAGCCGCCACCAGCATCTCGGTGGCACTGGGAGTTGTCAGCATCTGGGTGTCCTCCCCACTGTTCTCCTGAGGAAAGCTTGCAGCCTCTGTTCCTTGGGTGGCACCAGGCACCTCTGTCACAACTGACAGAGCAGCATCAGCCTCCTGGGCAGCTGTTGTCACCTCCTGAGTAACACCTGCGGCAAGAACATGTGTCAGCACCAACTCACAGGACAGCTGACAGCAACAGAGCACACATCTGAAGGGATATAAAAGGAATATAAAAGGAATACAGCTCCATGCATTAACAATTCCAGAGCCACAGAGCCAGCAGCAGGTCCAGCCAAGCATCACCAGGGCAGTTTTCAGTGACCAGCTCCCACTGCTATGAAACCTTAGCTTTGCAGAAGGTTAATTTTTGTTGCACACGTCTCATTGACAGTGCTGTTTCCCCAACATCTGGGAAACAGCAGAGAGGGAACCTGCTGACAAGTCAAGCGCTTATAAATTAATCTAGAAATTAATCAGTCAGGTTTCAGCACCAGCCTGCAATTAGCTTCCCTTCTTTTACAGCAAAAATTAGGTCTTTTGGATGCAGTGAAGGGAAATCATCCTTTTGCATCTGCAGCCGAAGAGGGAAGAATAAAGATGCCCAGCAATTAAAAAGACCTCATCAACCTAGAAACATGTCATTGCCCAACACCTGACCAGCCTTTTTTTTAGTATTCCCTTTATATTTTAAATACTATGTGGGAACACTTAGTGTTCCATGAGGCTGAAGATGCCATCTCTGGAGGCGTGTACAGGGCAAGGTGACAGCACCAGCCTGTGGCAGGCTGTCCAGGAGCAGTTCTGCCTGCAGGTAAGAGTTGGCACAAGCACTGGACAGCCAGAGCCTGGCCACAGCTTCACTCTGGGGTGAAGAGACAACACCAGGAGCTTCTGTCACAAGGGCCAGCAGATCTCTGCACAGACCTCTTGACCTGAGCACCCTTGTAAAGTCATGTAAGACATCAGCAACTCACAGGCTGCTGGTACAGCTCACTTTATGTGCCAGAAACAAAGCACAGATCCCCAAACGCATCCCTCCTAAACCTACCCTGAGAGGCAAGCATCTGTAACAGGCAAGTTTTACCTTTCCATGAACCCTCCAGAGTGGGAGAGAGCTCAGGCTGGGTATCTGTCACCACAGCAGCCTCTGGCTGTGATGGAGGAATGCTTTTCTCGTCCTCTGCTGTGACTGCACTCATGTTTTCCAGTGAGCTGAAATCAGCTGTGTCTGCATCCGACAGGTTCCCAGTGTGGAACGCATCGCTGCTGCCTGTGGAAGTTGGAGGCAGCTCCTCCCCTTGTGCTGGCACTGTGCAGTTGGTGTCCTTGGCAGGCTCTGGTGCTGGTGGTGGGGACACTAGGGAGGGCACCGCTCTTGTTGCATCCTCTTCCTCTCCGACCCCTTCCTGGGGGGTCTGGGATGGTTCTGTTGTCCCCAGGTCCTCTGTCACCTCCTCACGAGATATGATTCCCGCTTGACTGATGTCCCCCAGTTTTGTGTCATCCCAGTCAGGTGGCACAGTGTCCATAGCGGGGATGGTGACAGTGCCAGCCATGGTGGGCAGCTCTTCTTGTGTGACACCTGTCCCTGCTTCTGGGTGAAGGGAGGCCTCAGTCACCACAAGGGGATGTCTGGCAGCCACAGATGTTGGTGGAGCCAGGGATTTCAGAGGGCTGCCTGTGCGGGCTCTCAGCATTCCCAGCTCAGCGGTCACACCCAGAGCCTGGGGAGTTGGGATGACAGGGTGGTCACTTGCTGTTTCCCAGCTGGGAGAACGGGGGCTCAGTGTGGGCTGGGGCACAGCTGAGGGTTGTGAGCTGCTCTCTGCTTCCTCCTCCTCCACAGTGGTTCCAGAAAGGGGCTTTGCCGAGGGGCCGGCAGAGCTGGGCTCTACTGCCACACCACCCTCTGTGATGGCCTCACCAACAGGGCCTCCAGACTCCTCCTGGCCTGGAGGGCTCAGTGTGGTCACAGCTGTGGTCAGCATGGCCTTGAGTGCTTCATCCTCATCCAGCTCTGACTTTGTGGGAGCCAGCTCCTCCTCATACCTAGCCAGCAGTGCCCCAGCAGAGGGGAGATCCCCCAGGCCCTGGCTGCTGGGGATGACATGGCTCGGGCTGGCAGGGAGAGCTTCTCCTTCTGCAGTGAAAGCTTCATCTAAGGGTGTCCCAGATGGCTTTGCTGACACTCCACATGGCTCTTCAGAGACTGTCTGCTCAGAAGGGCCCAGATTGTCTTCCAAGTCCTCCACGCCTGTCCTTTCATCTTCCAGCCCATTCCCTGCCCAGGGGCCATACTGGACCTTTGTCACATCCCTGTCCTCCAGAGGCTGGTTTGCAAGGCATGGCAGGCTGGAGGACAAGAGCAGGATGCTGCAGGTGACCACACAGACATTAAATCCTATTGATCTCCTCATGGTTGAGAGGAGATGCATCCAGAAGCCTGCAAGGCTGCCAAAGTCAGAGTTCAAGACCTAGAAAGGGAAAAAGGAACCAAGATTACACACATCCATAATCACCCATGGGCCCAGGGCCTTAAATAACTGCATGACCAAATCCGTGGCCAGTTGTGAGCAGACTCCTCCTACACATCCCAAACAACGAATTCCTCCGTCTGTTCTTAGCCTACCCTATCAAAAGATTCCAGACAAAACCAATCGTTGATCTCAAGCCCAGGACAGACCTTGCCCAGCTCTCACCCCAGCAGCAGAGTGCTATGCTCTACCCAGCAGGCACCAGACCTGCAAGCGCTGCTGTGGATCAACCCGTTTGTGGGGTGCCAAGTTCAAAAATGACACTTGTCAGGGCCACGAAGTCCCAGGCTTGCTATGGCCAGCCCTGTTCTGTGCATGGACACAGGAGGAAACCAAGGAACCTGCACAGAGAACAAGATGGGTCTGTGGGGGACAACACAGGACCAGAGCCACACAGAGAGGCTTTAGGGCTGCATCTGTGCCAGGTCCTGGCTGAGGTCCTTGGCCCCACAGAGGAAGCGACAGCCCAGACAGCAGCACTGTTGCATTAGCACAGTGCCTGTGCTGCACTGCACCATGGAGGCACTTCCAGAAAGTTCCATGTCCAGAATCACGGTGCAAGCTGAGAGTTTCCCAGACAGCACTGAACCTGTAGCCCAGGTGACAGCCTGCCCTTGGCAAACTGCTGCCTCCAGGCACACAGCTCCAGCTCCCACACACCTCCCTCAGGCCGGTGCCTCTCAGACTTACTGCTCTACCACTCCAGAGCGCCCAAGGCCTCACTCATTCCACGTGGGACAGCTGCTCACACCAGTCCCATGCACACAGCAAACATCCCTCTGTCACACAGCAGATCTGGTGTGGCCACCATCATCCTCCTCTGCCTCCCACTCCAGGAGGGAGCTGGTCAGGGGCACAGTCAAGCCCTACTGCAAGGGCCTCCAGCCACCAGCAGCTTCACCTGCTTTCTCTTACATTCCTCCAGTTTTGCATCCAGCTCTGGGGCCCCAAGCATGAGAGAGACATTGTCCTGTTAGAATGAGTCCAGAGAAGAGCCACTAAGCTGAACACAGCGCTGGAGCACCTCTGCTGCAGAGACAGGCTGAAAGAGCTGGAACCTGGAGAAGAGAAGGTTCCAGGAAGACATTAGAGCACCTTTCAGTGCCTGAAGCTCCAAGAGAGCCAGAGAGGGACTTTGGACCAAGGCCTGGAGCACCAGAGCAAGAAGGAATGGCTTTCACTCGACCAAGAGTAGGTATAGATCAGCTATTAGGAAGAAAATCTTCCCTGTGAAGGCGGTGAGGCCCTGGCACAGGTTGCCCACAGAAGCTGTGGCTGCCCCTGGATCCCTGGAAGTGTTCAAGGCCAGGTTGGATGGGGCTTGAACCACCTAGGATAGTGGAAGGTGTCCCTGCCCATGGCAGAGGGTGGAATGAAAAGAGATTCTATAATTCACTGTGAACTGCTCTTACCTTTGGGCTGCAGGACTAAAAAATATTAGTAAGGAAAGAGGTTGGGGTTGTCAGAACCACCCCTTCGTCTCCCAGAGAAGAGCAATGGTCACCCTGTGCACTCTTGCTGCTCATGGGCACCAGAATAAATCCCTAAACTTGCCACACTCCTCGTTTCCCTACCCAAACAGCACATACAGGAGTATCACTTGCATTTGTACTCACAGAGTGCAGCAACACAGCTCAGAGTCAACCACTGCAGGCTCCAGCATCTGGCTGAGCCTTCAGGGCACACTGAGTCACTTTTTCCATTCTCCCTGAAGCCTCGTCCCAGCAGTTTGAGCTGCTGGAATAATTCTCCATCACAGGCCACACATATGCACCAGGTGCTCAGGGACAAGCCACCAAAAAGCTGTCCACCAGCCTAGATACCTTACACTTTATTTTTAGCATCTTTTCTGAAGGATGGATAGCCACCCATCTATTTTCTCTATCCCTCTCATCAAAAAATAGCTGAAAACTGACAATATTTAGCTCTTTTTCCAGGCTAATTCTTTATGCACTTTTGTAATTAAAAAACACTAAGGATATATTTATTATACAAGTTAAATTGTTAGTGCCTAACTACATGCATCTGCGTAACCATGTAGCTGACTATAAACCATGTTCACCTCACACCCCTTTAGCAAGTGCCTGTTAAGTTCAGACATACTAAATCATCGAGAAGTCGGGTTTTTCCTATTTAAAAAAAATAGTTTGACTCTAAATACAGCTTCTCAAGAAGTCAGGAGCCTTTAGGTGGCACAAATGCTTTCAGCGGTGCTTAAACCTAAACAGAACTCCAGCTGCACTTGAAAAGCATTTCTCTTGCAGTCATATACATTATACATATGTATGTACCCATCTGTATAGATAATTTGTAGGTTTCTAGCTCAAGGCTCTCAAATAGCCCCAGATATTCAGGACGTGTTTAGCAGAACTAAAATGTTAATCTCCTCCCAACAAGTGTACTCCATCTTTACTAGAACCTTTCCTCCTTCCAGCTGGTACATAACGTGGGCACTCAGCAACAGCCTGATAAAAGAGTTCCTGGAGTCCCTTGGGCAGCCTCATATTGGTTCTCCCAGTCTGAAGAGCACTGCTGGCCACAATCCTACATTTCTATAGGGTAAAAATCATACCGGAGAGTTATTTGCTCAGGAAATCCACAACAACCAGATGTAAGCTAACCTGGACCTTTACACTCAGTGAAAGTAGGAGACAGTAGCACAGAGCTTGCTGCAGGATAATGGCACAGGTTCACACTTCAAAGATTAGTTAGGGCTTAAGATCTACTTAGCTTTAGGAAGAGGCTGGATTAGAAAGTGTATGAACAGCAGTGACCTGGCTATCTCCTTAAGCAGAGTTTGACACCTTGCTGTAGCACTTCCACTGAATGCAGAAGCTGCAGGTATCTGGCTGCAGAGCAGTTTGTTCCTCAAGCCGCACTGAGTTACACATTTATCCTTCCATCTGGCTATTTTTATAGTCATCCTGCTCTCCAGCCTCAGCCAGGCGATAAAAGCAGGCTGGAGCACACTGCCCTGACCAAGCACCTCCTCTGTAGTAAGCCTGAGCTTTTCTCTTACCAGCTTGAAGGTACTAACTCAATATTTCATGCTGCAGGAACTCCTTGTCCCCAGATTTCACCTGGCATCCTCAGAGCCCAAGCCCTGGAGGCAGCTGCCAAGCACTGGCCAGGCTCTCCATGGAAAACTAATCCTTGCTTCCAATAGGAAGCACACATTGAGGGCAAGAGACAGTGCCAGCTACTTCCCCTGCACTTAATAACAACAAATCCCAGGAGATGCAGTTCCTCTAGCCGCAAAGGCAGCGCAACTGCAGGCAGCCAGGGAGCTTTATCTTTAGCATGGAAAATAATAACTTTTCTTTTAACACCTGGTAGGCTGGAAAATAACACAAAGGACTGCAAAACAGGGGCCAAAACTGGGCATCTCCAGGAGCTACCCACAAGAATAAGAACCATCTACCACAGTGGGGAAGTCAGGAAGCTGAGGGACAATAAATATAAATTGGTCACCAGCTGAAGCAGTCTCAGACTCAGTTGGATCTTTCTGAGCCAGGCTGCTTCCCTGCTCCTTACAATCAGCACTTGCAATAGTTATTAAACCATTAACCCCTCTGAATTCTGGAAGCCTGTTTGAGATCAGCTCCTGGGGGGCCCAACAAAAGCCAGCTCAGAGGGAGCCCCAGCCTGTTATGGTCCCTCCAACAGGGCAGGCTTGCAGGGGACCAGCACAGAGTAGAGCAGATGTCTCTCCTTCAATAGCTGTTCCTTGCATGGACCAGTGGTTTGTGGACACATGCTGCAAAGGATTAAACTCCCCCCATCCCAGCTGTGTGCAGCTACTCCTCAGAGAGCTTTTCAAGAGTTTTCACCCAGACAGTTAGTAAACTGAGAAAACACCTCCCCACCCCAAAAAAATTTTAGCTGTTATTTTCTGTCTTCTGTAACACTGCAAGTTACAGCTGTGTTTTTACCCAAGTTATTCCAACAGTGAGGAAAAAAAAAGTGTACCAAGTTTTTAACTTGCTTGAATGAGTAACTCTGCTCTAACAATCCCTCTGACACAGAGAGGACACTCACACTCGGAAGCTGAAGAGGCTGCATGCATCATAAAGCCGAGAGCACAGGAGATGAACAGGTCAGCCCCAGACAAACCTCTGCCTTGCCTTTGAACAGAGCTTCTCACAGCTCTAAACACAAGCTTGGCGTCAGCTTGGGCTGGCTGAACAGTCCTGGGTGTGCTCAGCTCCGCAATCCACCTGACAATTCATAAGGGAACTGGGAAAAAACGCGGCAAATCTTTCAATGTGAAGATTTAGCCAAAACATACAAGTCGAACAACTGCCAGCCATCAAGTGCTCTGTTACAGGGTGCTAATGTATGCCATCCAAGCCTCATTACTTGTGCTGAATACAAAAGGCAGCAGATAATACACTGCAGAGCTCCAACTCCTACTTTTGCGCACAAGCCGAGAAAAACGCCTTCATTTCATCTCGCTTTTTGTCCTTGCCCAGTTCAACCGGGTGAATTGGAGAGCTGATGCTCTCACAGCACACACTTCAGGTAAACAGACCTCAACCAGTTTGATCACCTCCAACAGCTCAGTGAAATCCCAGCAGTGACACGACTCTACACCAGCCACCACCACAAAGTCAGGTGAGAAAAATTATGTCGAGACAAGCACACATCAGAGGGGCACATCCTCCCCTACCTTTGAGGATGCATCCTTACAAGCAAACAAATGAGATATTAATATTCTGTAAGGCCAGCTTGCCACCAGTCCCAGTGAGGCACCTTAATAATACATCACCTCCGCTTCCAGCCCTGGCAGTAGTTCTTTGAGGAGCCGGAGACATGACATGTTTTAGGCATTATTCCACCAACCACCAGGCGATCCCTTGCTTTGTTCAGAATAGCACACGGACCACGTATGGCAATCCCTACTTGGATTTGCAACTAAAAGCTGCATAGTTCTCTGTGGCTTCTGACCCGTGCCAGGTCCCCGGCACCACAGAAGTCTAAGGTCTACCAAATTCCTGAGGGATTAAGGTAGGGAGGAGAGGGTGTTCAAGAATGAGGCCAAAGGGTGCAGCAGTTTTCAAGCAGTGGAGGGACAGAAACGCTGCTCCCCAGCCTGCCAAGGATTCCAACCAGCAAGAAACACTCCACAATTTCAGCGCCTCACCTAACACCACACAGGAGAGCGGGAGGATCACGAGTCCCTGCAGGCGAAGGTTTAAGAGCAGATGAACTGCACCTTGTCAGGCCCTTTTGGCTCGGGCAGAACCCGCGTGGGGTCCAGGGAACGGGATTAGGGCTGGCTCAAGGCTTGACTACACCCCGCACGCCCGCTTGCCGGGCACAGGTCCATCTCCTCATCCTCCTTAGTTATATTTACAGGTGACTTTCCACCCCAGAAGCGCATCCCTTCCCCACCCGGCAGGGGATCAAGTGCGAGCAATCGCCCGGGGATTCCTCCTGCTCAGGCCCGCAGCAGGACAGAGGGACAGCGGCGGTCACCCGCAAACCACCCCCGCGAGAAACACACACCCACCCCCAAGGATTTTCCGAGGGA
>VZRN01003298.1:1280021-1290301 GCA_013397935.1 Dasyornis broadbenti
CCCCGCCTGCCCCTGGTGGGCTTCGTGCTCCCCGGCACCCGCAGCTCTCGGGAGCGGCGGCCCGCAGCCGAAGTTGCCATTTGCTGCTTCTCCAAATGGAAGTTTGAGCATCCGAGCCCTCAGTCCCCGCGCCCAACTCTTCCTCGCTGCCTGACCCGAGGAGCTGCCGCCCTTCGCTTACAAGGAGCTGTAAAAACAAGGCCTACGGCACCCTGAGTCCTTTTCTGTCTATTACAGATTCTCCTCCAGTGTTTGCAGCTGCAGAGGTCACCTTCCCCTAATACTCCCTCTGCAAAAGAGAACAACTTCTTAAATAACAACACGGGAAGGGCTTAATTCAATTCCCTTTTTTTGATGCTTTGCTTTAAGCACCTATTTGGTCAGGACAAGAAAAAGCAAACAGTTTTACCAGCTCTTTCCTCCTCCCACCCATTTTTTCCCAGCAAAATCCCCATAACTAGCAACAAGAGAAGAAAACCTTCACACGGTCAGGTGCTGGCTCACATATCAACTCTCTTTGCCAAAAACCAACGCAGAAGCCCGTACCTTGACTCCAAACCCAAAAGGTGAGGCCAGCTCAGCTTCCTCTCGCTCCCCCAAGCGCAGTGTCAGGGGCACCACGAGGTCTCTGTTGCACACAGAGGGTTTTATACGCCCTCGCAGGCAGTGGCTCATTCAGCGCGAGGGTGCAGCAGGTGCAAAGTGTTTGAGCCGGTCAGGGACGGGTGAGGAGAGACCAGAAATAATGGTCTCTCACAGGAGGCGATGACTGGGCAGCTGGGATTCTGGGAGGTGGAATTGCTAGGAAGGAATAGAGGAAAGGTATAGGAGAGGTGAGTTAAAATATTGACTTGGTTATGAACTTGCTCTACCACGTGAAGCAAATCAGGGAATTCACCAGTTATAATAACAAACTATAAAATAAACTCCTTTTTTTTTTTTTCTTTTTCCAGACAAAGCGAGACTTAACCTGCTGGCACAGGTCACTCAACTCTTAAAATAAACAACTGATTGAAGAAAAGGAGATATTCCTTATCAAGAAATTGTTCATTATTTTTTCTGTTCACTGTGCCACTAGTAATAACATTTAGATTAGAGGTTTACTATCTTTGTGTCTCCAAACATAACCCAAAGTTTTACCTGTTTATTTTTAAAGAAACAGTGTGTTTTCTACTGGATTTCAACCAAATTGGATCCAACCCAATTCATTTGGTTGTAGCACTGTGCATTCAATATTAAAACTTTCAAAAGGCAGATTTGTTGCAAGTTAGGGCAATTTTTTTCAGGGAAATATTGCTAACCCCTGCATGAGTTGAAAATAAAGTGTCAAAGTGCCTGTATCAGCAATAAAGACAGCCAGTGACAAAAGGCAGCAGAAGGAACTTTCAGAGTTAGGCTTGGTGGAGGAAATGGTCACACAAAACAGTGGGGAAGGTCCCTTCCGGCTTTGCCTCTCTGAATTGTAAAATCCAGGGAAATTATTCGTTCATCAATACTTCTAGTGCTGGGGTATCTTCATAAATAAAATAAAAGTATGTGAAAAGGTCGGATGTTTCCTCTCTCTTCTAAGGGAGATGGGGTGGGAAGGAAGGAAGAGGTAAGAGCTGCATTTTTCATGCCATTTTAAACACCATTAACTCCCAGATTAGGGACTCAAAACTCTTCACAGATTCGACTTCTGTCCTGGCCAGTTTGTTTTGGCCAGGGGCTCTGGCTGAGAAGAGAGGGTGGCACAGCCATGCAGGAGGTGCCACCTCTGAAGTTAAAATGGTGCAGCCAGATTTTCCAGGACACCAAAATCAATTCTCCAGAGCAGCACTGCACCTTGTGGTGGGTCTGGGATTGATTCCCAAGCTGTGCAGTCATCTGTGTGTGGGGAGAGGGGCAGGACAACAGAGACCACCCCAGCAGAAATCAGAGCCGTCAGGGTCAGGGATGAGTCCAGGGGCTGGGCTTCAGCAGCTTCACGATTCCCCCTGACAGCTGACTGGGATTCAGAACAAGGGATCTTCAAGTGGAAGGTGGCCCAGCCCATGGCAGGGTCTGGAACCAGATAATTTTTAAGGTTCTTTCCAACACAAACCACTCTATGATAGTGTTTTCAATCCCATTTCTATCTAACCTTTGCAATTATTGGGAAAGTTACTTAGAATGTAAAGCATGCGTAATGGATGATTTACTGTTCTGTACGGATGCAGAGCACTCAATAGACTGGAGAGGTTTTCACTTGTCCCTTGCCATCGACTCCAAACCCAGACTGGCACCGTGTCCTCTCAAGGTGAAATATTTTACTTACAAGCACTGTAACCAAAATAGATGGTTATCTGTGGTTTTTCCCTGCCTAAAATTGCACATTCCCTGTATGCTGCAAGTTTCACTACCCCGCATAACCTGCCAAAATCAGAGGCTTCTGCGTTATCAACAAAAATATCTGCTGACTGAAAGAAAGAGGCATGATGAAAGAGGCAGAAATCACCAGAGAGCACTCTTTTGTTATTCATTTCTATGGTTTATTATTTGGAAATACTGATTTTTAACTCAGATCAATATGCCATGGAGCATGTGTGTAACCAAGTAAAACAGGCCCCACTTCCACAGCAAGTTAAGGAACATCCATTCCTCTCCCCTCTTACCCTTGCTCTGGGTTGAGACATTTCAGTATGATCCTCTATTGGTCTTGTCCTTCAGGACTTCTCACCTGAGGTGAATTCAGAGACTACATTTGGATGTAAGCAAGTTTATTCTTCCATGCAGGTAGCGTAGCTGGGAAAAAGTGGGATTCATGTCCCATTCCCAGCTCTGCCCTGTCAGAGGACTTCCAAAACTGAACTCACCGCTCTCTCCCTCCACTTCCCCTTCTGTAAAATAACTGTACCCGGTTTTTGTAAGTCTCTTATAAAATCTGTGTATTATTATAGCAGCCAGCTCTGTTGTACAAAGTAATAATACATCAGATTTCTTTCAAAAGTGATATTCCTGTCACAGCCTTATTGCAGAACCCAAAAAGTACCAATATCATGTCCTAATTAAGAGACTAGGTCACATAAAAATTTATATGAAGATACATTTTGCCCGTATAAAATGAACTAAAAAAATCATCAACCTGACAGCAGAATGCTGCACCTTATGCTGCTAACCCTGGCACCTGTGAGGAGATGTTTCAGCTATCCTAAGTATGTCAGGACATGCCACAGAAGGTAAAGGCAATTTTAAAATAGTTACCGTTAATTTTGCTGCTGAATGACTTACCCAAATTGAATATTGGGGACATCCAGCACACAAATCAGTGCACATCTCCATCACATGCCTCACCTTTACACCAGCTGGTAGCATCTGTTTTAAGGGGGCCCTCTCTTCCCACTATACAGCAGTCACTGGAATGGTGTAGCCACGAGTCTAATTCAGGGAAAGTGAGAACAGCATCCCCTGTTACAGAGAGGGAAGTTTGTTTAAAACAACTCCACTTCGAAAAAGTTTGTGACCAATTAATTATTCTTGATGTAATCATGTTACGGATGAACAGAATTCTTTTTCCTCCAACTGCAAACCTGATAAATGTCAACTGCAATTAAAACTCAGGAGAACCAATTTGGATTCCTTTCTTCCATGTATCTCACCGCTGGCACTAACAGGAAAGCTGGGCAAGGCCAAGTGATGCCAGCGCAGCCCCACTGCTGGCTGGGATTCACAGTAATCAGTCCACAAGGAGGCACGGGATCTAGCTTCTGCTTCCCAGCTCTTGTGTTTCTGAAGTGCTCACAGAGCAGGAAAGCCGTAAGAACTTATTTTTGTCACTAAAGTCAGCAGATGTGACTTGGAGAGCACACAGAGCCCAGATCTGCTGAGTAGGAAATGCCATTTTTACACACTCACTCTTCAGAGCAGAACCAGGCTTCTGCTGACTGGCCCAAGGTCACTGGAATCAGTTGCAGTTGCTCTGGGAATACAGCCCGGGAGGGCCAATGCTCGCATCCGTAACGGAATCACGGTACAGCCCTCAATCTTCTTCATATCCTTCAACAAAATTGATGCAGTTAATGCCAAGGTACACCACATTTTAGAATTTGCCTAGAGATAAAGTGCTGAGGAAGCCATCCACGTGCATTTTGGAGTCTCAGCTAAAACATGAACCATCTGTCAATTCCCTTGGATATTTTCCCCCCTGTCCTACACACTTCACTACAAAATTAGGCTGGCAATGAAAAAAGCACTCGACCCACCACCCCAAAGCAGGCTGACCCTAAGCCCTGTTCTGACATTAAACCCTCAGCTTCACAGAATCACAGAATCACAAAATCATTTAGGTTGGAAAAGACCTCCAAGATCATTGAGTCCAACCTCTATCATCTGAAATGCAGTTGTTCACGTAATACTTGGAGGGACTTTAGAAACTGCAGCTTTCTTTTGCTTTTCAAAACTTGCGGTTAAACTAAACCACCAAATCCACAGGTTTTAAAGAACTGCAGTGTCAGTACTGCCACTCCATCCCTCACAGCACAGCCCCTTCTGAAACAGCCTAGGGTGGCTAAAGCCCCATACCACAGAGATTTTTGGGGTCTTTCCCAAGGAAAACACATGGAATTGGGATGGGAGAAGCATTGTGTTTTATTGTGAAATAGAGATGCTCTCCCTCCACCTGTGTTTTCATTATTCCCCTTGAGGATGGTTAAGAGCAGAGAAAAAAACATTTTTGTGTTGGAAACATTCAAATCAATTAAGCCAAAATCCTACAGCAGGAACCAGATCCAGCTGTTAGCAGAACCCCCAGCAGTGGGCTTTCCTCTTCTCTCTCCTTTCAGAGAGCTGATAACTGGATACCTTTGAATCCATGCGCTGGGAGAAGGTGAGGAAGCACTCTGTGATCTCCAAGAGCTCTTCTATTAGGGCTGAAGTTGGCCCTAAGTGTGCAATGCCCCGATTTTGTGAGGAAGGAATGGGTACGTGCCTCTGTTAGCCTGCACACAGAGATTAGGGAGGCTTAGAAGCAAGTACACACACTAAGCCAGCCAATGCAGGGACACAAAAGACTGTTTATTTTATGACCAATTAAAAATAATAATGCTTTGCTGTTGAAATGTGCCTAGGTCCAGCTGAAGTTCGAGTCTCTGCAGGGATCCAGGCAGGCATTTTGGCTTTCAAGGAGGCAGAGTATTAGCTGGGCGTGCTGCTCTGTGCCATAGCCACGCAGTGTTTGTGCTGCAGGACACATTCCTTTATGTTTGCAATGTTTGCAAGTGCTCCGCGGGGATTAATTCAGCTGAGAGCCGCCTGTTTCGGGGCGAGCACGGAAAAGTGATTTTCTTTATGAAAAACGTTCCCTTTTAACCCTCCAGGCTGGTTCTGCAGCTGCCACCTCGAGGCAGCAGCGCGGAGGAGGGCGCAGCGCTGCTCTGTGACAATGACGTGTCTGCAGGACATCCAAAAGGGTCTTTCTTCTGCCAGTGGCTTGAATACCAACAGAATCCTGAGAAAGAAAAAGGGGAGAGGAAAAAAGAAAGGACTGCATTAGGCAAAAAGAACTGTCCTACCAATTTTATTTTTTTGGAGCGAGTCCAGAGGAGGCTACCAAGATGATTAGAGGGATAGAGAAGCTCTGCTGTGAAGAAAGGCTGAGAGAATTGGGATTGTTCAGGCTTTGGGGTGACCTGATTGAGGCCTTCCACTACTTTAAGGTAGCTGAGAGAAAGTTGGAGAGGGACTTTTTACAAGGGCCTGGAGTGACAGAACAAGGGGGAATGGCTTCAAACCAAAAAAAATTTAGGTTTAGATTAGTTATTGGGGAGAAATTCTTGACTGTGAGGGTGGGGAGACCCTGGCACAGAGGAGTTGTGGCTGTCCCTGGCAGCGTCCCTGGCAGTGTCCAAGGCCAGGTTGGCTGGGGCTTGGAACGCCCTGGGATAGTGTAAGGTGTCCCTGCCTTTAGGAACTAAATGCATTTTAAACTCCCTTCCAACCCCAACCAGTCTATGATTCTATGATATAAGAGTTTTCACTGATTTCAATGTGCTACTGTTAATTTCTTGTATTTTTATGTCCTTATGCAACCTCTTCCTTGCCTGTCAGAGGTACCACTTCTCCCAAGAGTTGCATGAACTGGCCGCATTCAGGGAACAATTTCTTATTGCGTTATGGAAATCCTGCTTTACACTCCGCTGGACATTCTGCTTACGAGCTGGCTTAATTGTCCCACCGTCTCCTTAGACTGTGAATAATTATCTCCATTTATATTGTTATCCTGAGTGTATTTATAGCCTGATTCTTTCGGGTTAGCATCACCATCTGTTTCTTCAACAGTCACATATTCGGGGGAGAGCGAGTGCTCTTCACATTATGCAAGCAGCTTCCTTGATTAAACCAGCCCAGCGAGGATGGATTTTGTTATGAAACCCCAGCACATCTCTAACTCTCTGGCTCCTATTATCAATAACTCTGAAAAGACCATCCATTAAATTAAGCCACTTTTAAGCTGCAGCTTGCATTTCAGAACTCATGTTAACTGTGATTGATTAACGTAATTTAAGAGGAGATTTCCAATGGACTATAAAGACGGCGATGTGATTAGCGGGAAACTCTGATCATTCCTAACCCAGGGATAATACATTCAGGAGGAAGCCATGGGCTGTGGATTTCAAGTAGGGCCCCTGATTTTTGCAAGACATATGTAAACAGTCATTTCACATAAAATATTATATTAAAACCATAAGCATACTACTGTAAATATGTAATTATAGCACGTTAAGATATCACAAACAGGTGAGATTTGGGGATGAAAACAGATCATGCAAACATCATACTTAGACTTTACATTAATCATATATTATCTAAATTACTTCAAATTTTTGACCTAAAGTGTTTCAAAAGTGACAACATTAAGTATGGTATGTTATGTCTTTTTAAGACCCCTATCACAGAGATACTTAGGAGGATTTTACAGAATTTGAGAGAATTCACACCCCAGTGAGAACACATTCTCACCAGGCACAGTGACTGCCCAGCTTCCCTCTGCTGTCCTTGAACAGCAAGGGCAGACAGCACTCCAGGTAGCAGTTTATCACAGAATCATGGAATAACAGGTTGGAAAGGATCTCAAGGATTATCTGGCCCAGCTTTTCTTGGCAAAATCATGGTTGAGGCAAGATGGTTCAGCATCCTGTGCAGCTGAATCTTAAAGTGTCCAACATTGAGGGATCCACCACTTCCTTGGGGAGATTATTTCAATGGCTGATTGTTCTCATTGTGAAAAATTTTCCTTGTGTCTAATCAGAATCTCTCCAGGAGCACTTGGGAAATTCTGCTATTGCTTCCCTGACAGAAAGCCCAAATACAAAAAAGTTTCTTGAATATAATTCCCGTCTCAGTCATGTGTAATTACCACTCAGTGCATATTCGTGCTGCACTGGGGAATGGCTCAAACATGGCAGAGTTAAGGTTCTGTTGTGGAAATGACATTTAAACATATTTTTGTGCCTCGTTGTTTGCATATCCTTTAAAGTTCAGCTACGTTTCCATGTTCTGGAAGGGCATAAAATACTAACCATAAAAAATAATTGAAAAAGCCATTAAAAACATAAAACCACACAAAATCATAAGGCAGGCTGAACTCCATGTCACAATGTTTAATTGCCACAGGGTTTTGTTTGTTTATTTTTTCATGTGTCAGCATCCTCCACTGCTTCCTTGGCAATGATCCCTCCTCCTCCAGAATTCATTGGTTGTGGGCTGGTCCCATCACTGTTTCTGCATCTCACATCACCACTACAGCCTTGTCTCTGCTCCTCAGTTTTCCTGTCTGTGGAGAGGATGGGAAGCTGGTGCTGGGTTGTTTGAAGAGTGCCTGGGCTCGTATGGAGCTGTGGGATGGTGCCTGACGGAGAGAAAGCAGGGCTTTGTGAGGGATGTAAGGGCTTTGAGAGGAGCCTCCCCCGAGACTGTCAGTGCAGAGCTCCCCTTCTTCACACCCTGCCCGCATTCCCTCTGCACTGCCTGGATTCCTTGCGTGTCCCCCAAGAGCCCTTCCAGGATGCCCCATCTGCTTCAGCTCCCCCAGTCTGCACTCCTGCTCTGCCCACGCAAGGACCTTCTCTTCTCAGTGCTACCTCTTGACCCCGCTTTGTCACCTGGGTGACTTAGGGCGACCGGAAGCGGGGAACACGACAAGGCTGTGACAGGAGCAGCAGAGAAAGCATTTGTGCAGAGCTGCTAGCCCATGGGCTAGTGCGGGGGTTGGCCCAGGCGACACAGCAGATGGTGGCAGCGACAGCTTTCGGTGTCTCACATCACTCCCACTCATCATCCAACTCCCACACCTCCACCTTCAGGGACTGCAAATAGAAAGTGTGGACGTGGGACAAACAGCGCTGCTGCAGAGTGGAAAGCACTGCGAAAAGCACAGCGTCCACAAGCTGCTACAGCAGCTCACAGGTCAGCGGGGTTGGCTTCAGTGACAACAGAGCACAGCCTTCCTGAAATCCTCTGCCTTCATTAGCACTCTTGTCCTCCTCTGCATAAACCCTCAGGCTCTCAGCCTGGCCTGTCTGGCAATGAGCAAATGTCTAGACCCAGCTCACCAGTTAATTGCTTTTCCAATGCTTATTTTCCTTCCCTGAAGAAGAAATGGGTTCTGTGCACTTTGCTGAAATATATGCCCAGGACACATCTTTTGGTGGCATGAGCAGGGCCACAGTCACACTCCTGGACATCACAACTGCCTGAAGAGAAGCTGGTTTTACAGGTGTGGTTATTGTGGGGAAGGGGAAGATTGGCAGGGGAAAGCACAGGGTTGTTGGCAGTGGGGCAAGTGCTACCTTAGGAATCTCTTCCTCAAGTGATCCCAAATTTTCATTACACTGACCAAAATCTGTTAGAAACTCCCTTTTCCTAGCAAGGGGATCCAGTCACAGGGAGACACATTCCACAAACAATATTCGTCAGAACACCTTTTATTGATTAGGCTCTTAACTACTAAGCACAGCTGATCTTCTGCCTCTCTGATCACCTGCCGCAGGTGACCCAGTCTTGAAAGCATAGATTCCTAGAAGGTCCTGAGCTGGAAGGGATCCACAAGGATCATTGTGTCCAAACCCTGGCACTACATGGATTGTTACCACCACGGGGTTTATAATTTCAATCCTCACTGTATTTCGAGCTCCTGTCTTCACTCCCAACCACCAGTCTCCTGGAGCAGCCAAGTGATATGCCTTTTTTAGTCCCTGAGTTGTTTTATTTCTGTTCAAGAGGGAGGATGCTGTGCCCTGAGGGTACCTGTGCATTTAACCTCACATAAATGGCTTTTTGCGTTAAATGGGGTAGTCGGAGGTTTCACTACAGAGTCTGTGATGGGTTTAAAGTTTTGCAAGGGCTTTGAGAGGACACGAGGGGGTTGGATGGTGCGGACAGGCAGTGTTGGACCCCTCAGGAACGAGCTGCGTGGTGTGAATTAACAAATCCCTGCACCAGCTGATGAGGAGCGGCTGAGGGAGCTGGCAGAGCTCAGCCTGGAGAAGAGGAGGCTCAGGCAGGACCTTCTGGCTCTGCACAACTCCTGACAGGAGGGTGCAGCCAAGTGGGGCTCAGGCTCTGCTCGCAGGGAACAAGGGACAGGACAAGAGGAAAGGCACTCAAGCGATTCCATGAGCAGTTTCGGTTGAATATTGGGAAAAATTTCTGCACAGAAAGGGCTGTCAAGCACTGCCGCAGGCTGCCCAGGGAACTGGTGGAGTCACCATCCCTGAAGGGATTTAAAAGCCATGTGGATGTAGCACTTGCGGACATAGTTTAAGGGTGGAGGAGTTGGACTCGCTGATCCCGGCAGGCTTTCCCAACCTAAAGAATTCTGTAAGTTTTGCGATTTCGCTCGAGCGGGAGCAGCCCCACCCTCACGCAGGCCACGCCCACCCCGCAGGCCCCGCCCGCCCCTCGGGTCCCTCCATGGCACCGCCGCCCCTCTGCCCGCGGCTGCCCTGCTCGCTGCCGGAGCGGAGCTGAGGGAAAGCCGCGCCGCACCGCGCCCGCCGCCAGCACCACGGCACTCCCGGCAGCTTCGGAGCTCTGCAGGATGGGGCGGGAGCGGCTGCGCGGGCCCGAGAGAGGCGGCGGGGCGGCGGCGAGGCGGACAGGCGCCCAGGGCAGCCCGGCGCGCCGGGGAGCTGGAAGGCCCCGTGTAGTGGCGGCTGAAGGAGGTGGAACGGGAGGGAAGGGAAGGAAGGAAGGNCGAGAGCTGAAGAGGGACTGGAGAGACAAAGGGGAATGGCTTTACAGTGCTGGAGGGCAGGGTTAGATGG
>VZRN01003298.1:1290606-1325944 GCA_013397935.1 Dasyornis broadbenti
GGAAGGGAAGGAAGGAAGGGAGGCCGCGCTGCGATGCCGCTGTACGAGGGACTCGGCAGCGGCGGGGAGAAAACCGCTGTGGTGATCGACCTGGGACAAGCCTTCACCAAGTGAGTGCCCCGCCCTGCGGACGGGGTTTGGGGGTATCCAGTCTAGAGAAGGGAAGCGTCCGGGGAGACGTTAGAGCCCCTTCCAGGGCCTAAAGGGGTTCCCGAGAGCTGAAGAGGGACTGGAGAGACAAAGGGGAATGGCTTTACAGTGCTGGAGGGCAGGGTTAGATGGGCTGTTGGGAAGGAATTCTTCCCTGTGAAGGTGGTGAGGACCTGGCACAGGTTGCCCAGAGAAGCTGTGGCTGTCCCTGGATCCCTGGCAGTGTCCAAGGCCTGGCTGGACAGGGTTTAGAGCACCCTGGTCTAGTGAAAGGTGTCCCTGCCCGTGGCAAGGGGTGAAATGGGATGGTCTTTAAGATCCTTTCTAACCCAGACCATTTCATGATTCCAAGGACAGTTATGTAGGATTTTCCTCTTTACTCCCTTTCTGTGCTGATCTCTGTGGTGCAGAGATCTGGTGATAAACAGCCTTGGTTTTTAGTGTTGTGTTTTAGATTAAAACAAAGTGTGGCTTGAGTGTTGAAGGAGGAATGCTCACTATTAATTTAGTATTTCATCTCGTGGGCCAAAAGCTTTGTTTCCTGGGAATGGGAGGATTTAACAGAGCCTTTGTGGATGGGAACAAGCCATGAGTGGCTTTTTGAGGAGTCACGTTATGTGGCCAATCGAAAACTTTTCTCAAGTTTGGGGTGCTTGTGACCTTTTATTCCCTGGGCGTTATTTATCCCAAAAATTGCTCTCATGGAAAAGTTTTTCCCCTGAATAATGTGTTTTTAGGGTCTGTTTCCAGCCTTCATTGTTGTAGAAGAAATAGCAGCTGAATTGCATGAGAGGTGCCTGTCCTTTCCAGATAAGGCTGAAAATACCTGAAAGTTCAAGGAAAGCTGGCTGTACACACTGGGACTGCACAAATACCTGTTTGAGACAGAAAAAAGGAAATTAAATTCTGAATTATGGCTGGTTGAAGATTTTTTTTTTTTCTGAAATGATCTGACACATTGATAGTTGTCAAATACCAAAATCAAGTATTAGTTGAATTTTTGCATTAAAAGTGCTCTAAGTCTAGAAGCTTTACGGTTTTCTACCGTAGTTTTCTTCTGAGATATGTACTCACTAGGGGTGACAGAGGTGAAACAAATGTCAGGCACTGAGGTGATTAAAATAAATCTTGAATTTATTTTGGTTTTAATTTTGTTAGTCCATGGTTCTCGTGTATTTGAGAAAGACCAGGTGGGTTTCTGAAAAGTTTGGTTTGGGGTTACTGCTGTTTTTATCCTGTTGTTGAGTCAATAGAAAAAGATATAAAATTTTTCTCTGTCTTTTAATTCATCTTTAAATTTTTCTCCCAAGTGGCTGGCTTGAAAAGCTGTGTGCAAAATCCCTCTTTGCAGTCACAGAACATCCCTAATTCATTCTTCTGCGATGGTTCCTAGGACCAGGGTGCCAAACAGTGACTTCAAATAATCAGCTTTTCAACATCTTTTAGGTGTGGGTTTGCAGGAGAAACAGGACCAAGATGCATCATCCCCAGTGAAATCAAGAAGCCTGATGTCTCAAAGGTGAACTGTTTTACCTTTGTGGTGTCTGGTGTGTTTTGGCATAGAAAGAATTTGCAGATGCTTTTTCTGACCATCATAAGCCACTTTTTATTGTCTGAATAAAATATTCTGAAATATTGTTATATTTTTCATTGTTTTAACTGCTTTTATTAAAAGATTGTGAGTAGATACAGATTAAGTGTGACAGTGTTGGTGTTAATTGCTGTTCATCCCCCATGGGACTTGTGTTTTGGGGCATTTATGGAGGAATTGCTTTGCCTAGTTACGCTTCTTTTCCTTTCTTTTAGTAGAGGGTGGCAGCTTTGGAAAACTAATGCTGAGATCAGTTGCCTGTGTGAAAAATTAGCATTAATTAACTCTGGAGTTTAGTTAGAGGGTAAGTTTATGAGATGCTTTGTGGAGGCCAAAGAGCAAATCAGGCAAGAGTGAGAGTTTATTTAGTGTCAGGTTCAGATATGTATTCTGTATATGTCAATTTTTATGTATCATGTGGGTACATATATAAATATATATATTTAAAATGTATATATATGAAAAATCATTGTCCAGCATTTGAGCTGACTCTGGATATTTTCCCTTTGCAGCCTGTCAAAGTGGTGCAGTACAACATCAATACAGAGGAGCTGTATTCCTATCTGAAGGAATTCATCCACATGCTGTATTTCAGGTAAGAGACACCTCTCCGTTATCCTGGCCTTCTGCAGCTCTTCCCTGAGCACCTCCAAGGGTGTGAGCAGGGGGATGGACGCTGTCTAGTTAGATAAGAAGGCAGAGATAAAATTTTTTAAGGGGCTGGCTGGCTGTGTTGGTGCAGGAAAGGTTTGGTGGTGCTGAGATCCAGTTTGCCTTACAAGGAGCTACCTTTTAGCTGTGGCTTTTTTAAAGGGCCTGGTAAGGGGAAGGCATTACCTGAGGAGTTGCATTGATTTTGGTAGGGCTGAAGCTTGTATCAGTACAGAACTCTCTCCACTCTCTCCACAATGGGTTGGAAGGAGGAATCTTAACCTGTGGAATATTTTTACCTCAGCAATACATCTTTATTGTGGTTTTAGTACCCTTAGTGAATAATGAAATTGGACTTATCTTTTCTCTTTGCTTCCAGTCCATATTTTTGCACAGTAAGAACTGTCACAGGGGAACCAGTGTTTAATTTCTGTGCCTCAGATCTGTTGTGGGTTGGGTTGTTTTCTTCTCCTGTCCTTGACCGTTGCTTTGTAATTGAAGTCAGGACACTTCCATGCTCTTCCACTGAAATCAGAGCGTCTGTGTCATCAATCTTTGTCTTTTATGACACTGTATGACACTGGACAAGCCATTGATGGCTTATTTTTGTGTTACTTGCTGTTGATTTAGACACGTAGAACTGATATACAGAACTACAGGCTCTGTCTGAAAACTCTATAACTTGTTTTCCCTGCCCCAGTTCCCTGACTTTCTTTTAGGAAAGCGTTGTGGTTTTAAGATTTGTGAAAAAAGACTTTGGGATCTGCTGTAGCAAATGCTATCTAAATGCAAATTTGCAGGATTTTTGAGGAAAATGGAACATGGCTGTAGGATAGACCTCATAATATGTGCTTAAACTTCCCAGTTTTGTTTTCCACATCTTGCCCTTTTTAGGCATCTGCTGGTGAATCCCAGGGACCGGCGTGTTGTGATCATAGAATCAGTCCTGTGCCCTTCACACTTCAGGGACACACTCACCAGGGTCCTTTTCAAGCACTTTGAGGTATGTGTTTGACAGAAATGTGTGAATTTGTTCTATATCCTCAGCACAGCGCTTGCCAGTAGAAATTTTACTTACAATTTGTACCAGATATAGACACAAAAAAAAAAAAAGAAAATCGTGTCAAAATAGTGAGAGAGGCATAAAGAAGACAAATCTGACGATGGTGTGAGGAAGTAGGGCTTGGAAGTTGAATTAAAGGCCATTTCTGTTCCATTCTGACATGAGGCGCCAAAGCAGCAGCAATCAATGAGACTCTGCAAGGTTTCCCTGGCTTGTAGGATAATACAGCTCACCCTGCCCTGTCCCAGACACATCCAATAATCCCCATTGAGCACTGCCTGGAGCCAGGATTTATATTTAAACGCTTGTTAATGCTCTGTCAGCAAGTCCCATGATTTCTGCCACAGTCAATATCTCTGCCTAGCACTTGTCTTTGCTCGTTTCAGGTAAGAGCTTACCTGAAATAAAGTATCTTCTTTGCTTAATCAGTCTCGTTGAAGAAAAGTTGTAGGGGAAATGGAAAACCTGTGGCTGCCCATTCCTGGCAGTGTTCCAAACCAGGCTGCAGTAATTCTTCACTGTTCTGCTACAACAGACTATACCAACTCACCTCAAACTTCTGCATAATTCTTCCTTACTGTTGGTAACATTTCTTGATGATTTGAAATTGCTGAAAGATTTGAGTGGTTGGTGTGAAGGGTTTTTTTCCTAATCCCCTTACAGCAATAAAATGTCTCAGCTAAAGCATATCCCATGCAAAATGGTTTGTTGAAAATGGCTCATGACTTCAGAGTCAGATTTTGATGGACAGATTTTATAACTTGTTAAGAAGCAGTTAATATTGGTGAGAGGTTAATTCTCTCTGGCTTCTATTTCTATTTGGTGCAAACAGTGGTTTATTAATACAGGGTCAATATTTTACCTTGTGTCTCTGGGCTAAGGGTCAGTAATGTTGCCTGTAAATGCAGGATTTATTGAAATTTGTCACTTAATTCACCCTTCAAGGTATTCTGTTAAAGGAACTGTTGCTTTCTAGAAAATCTAATTTCTGGAATTCACGGAGAAGGAAGTAATTCTCATGTAATTTTAACTGGAGTTTCCACATTGTTTTGGCAAGAGTGTTTCAAACAGCCTCTTCTGTGAGTTTGTGTGCAGCAGTGTTTGTCATAAGGCACACTTTCATGGATTTTCTGGCACTTCTATTCATATGTCAAGTTTTTACAACTTTTCAAGTAGCTGTACTTCAACTTCTTTCATTCCTTTTCAATGACAATAACAAACCTGATCTATAACTTGACCTGAGTTTTACAGCCAACGATTGCTTTTCTTGCAAGCCCAGTCCAACACCCGTCATTACTGAAGTAACTGGGGTGCACCACAAAGAGGCAAACACACAATTTGGTATCCTGTTCTGTTTTGTTCATTACTATACTACCTCAAAAATTAAATTGGAATAATTCAAGATACGGTTGTTTGGGTTTTGATTTTAAAATGCCATTCAGAAAGGCATCTGTGCTTTGGGTGGTTTGTTTCTTCCCCCCCGCCCCCTTCTGTCAACTTTTTGTTTGGTTTCCCCATAGGTACCTTCTGTATTGTTTGCTCCAAGTCACCTGATGTCTCTCCTGACACTGGGAATCAACTCTGCCATGGTGCTGGACTGTGGATATGCAGAAAGCTTGGTGCTGCCTGTATCCTTTCATTTTCAGCAGTGGGGGTGTTGTGAGAGATGAGGTTTTCACTGACTTCAGGTGTGCCCAGGAGGAATAGGGACGGCTCAGCCAATCTCACTTCTGGCTACAAGATGTCATGGCTTGGGGAATCCCTTCACAGCTGAGGTGGTGAGTCTATGTTCCCTCAAAGCTTGGGAAGGGAGTTCATGGCTCCAGCCTCTATATATTAGCAATTAGCCTTGGAGAAAAGTAATTAAAAAGTGTTTCCAGAGGCTGATGCAAGGGATTGTTGAAGAGAAAAGGCATTTAGTTCCAGCAGACTGAAAACTCATAATAAAAAAAGAGGAGAATTTCCTGAACTTCCTGTAGATCTATGAGGGGATTCCAATTCTGAGCTGCTGGGGTTCCCTTCCCCTGGGAGGAAAGGCCATCCACAAGTAAGTTCATAGTTACCCATTCCAGGTTACCAATGATTAGTTTGTGGAAGTTCCTCTTTGATCATGAGAAAAATTTCCCGGTTTAAATCCTGACTTGCTGAAACATCATCCAGTTTTTGAAGTTACCACTGTTTGGCTGTTGCTATGTGGTTAAAACTGTGGAAATCCAATTTTCTTAAGTTTATATTTAGAAGGATGTAACTGAGAGGAATAAATCCTGTCTTTATGGTGTAGTACAGAGACTCGGGCTAAGTTCATGGCTGGCTTTAATGACCCTCCTGTGCACTGTTTTAGGGAGCTGGAGTATCAGCTGCTGGAGCAGTGCACAGTGGATACAGGATTGGCCAAAGGACAAAGCCTTCCCTCCGTGATGGGTAAGGTCTGTGGGGTGGGGCACCTGTGCTGGGAGCTTGCAGTGGGGAAAGGGTGTTCATCCTAACAGTGCAGAGAATGGGTGTGGGATTCACTGCATCACGTGTGGCCTGCTTACATTAATTCTTTCTTGGCATCTAACAAGTATGTTATTTTTATGATAAGCCCCTTCTTACAGCAGTTTGAATAAAGGCTGACATAAAAGTTCTGTATTAATTTTTCAGTCTGTTTTGAGCAAAGGCAAACTTTTTTTCTTAATATCTTTTCTTCTTTGGAAATCTTTAAAAGCTGCTGTCAAAGTGAAAGTTTAATATACCAAATGTAATTCAAGCTTTGTTTCATTCTTAAATTCTCTTTCTACTTACAAAACTTGTGTTCTGAGTTCTTTTTTTTATTTCAGGCTCAGTCCCAGAAGACATAGTAGAGGATATAAAAGGTAAATTTGTTTGCTTTGTGAGACTCTAGAGTTTGAAATTGTTTAGTAGAGTATAATAATAACAAGTGTGCAATATTTTACATTTAGAAATTTGTTTCTCCTCTCTGTTTGCCATATTTGGACAAACTTGTGTTGTTCTTCCTCTTTAAAGGCAAAACCAAAACCAGGTGTTGAATTCCTCTTTCAGTTTAAGCTCTGTGTTGTTGAGTAGTAACTTGCAGATGTGTTTGGTAGGTGGGACAGAAAGGATTGCTCTGTTGGGTAGTTTTCTTTATAGATTAACTAGAAAGGCTCAGCTTGCTTCAAAGTCAATTTTTCAAAAAAATGAAGTATGTGTAAAGGACATTTTGGTGTGTTAAAATCAGACAGGCAAGAGGAGACAAGAAATACATTTACAGCAGAAAAAATAGAGTCTTTCTTTGGACAGAATGTGGATGAATTCCTGTGTAATTGTTTCGTGTGCAACAGGTATAAAAATGTGTTTTCCTAGAAAACAGAAACTAGTATATATCCCTTGGGTCAAAGTAGGAAGAAATCAGTCATATGCAAAATAAATGCAGCTAGTGCTTTGTCAGGTGGAAGTTGCTTTTCTAATTCCTGGACTTGCACACATTTTCTGACCAATTGTGTTTTTTATGCAATCTTTGAAAGCAGATACAACATGCCAGGGATGAAATTACTGTTCTTTGTGTGTTGAAGGGTTGTTTCTTTGTGACAGCAGTTTTATGAGGAAGATGCTCACTTGTGCCAAATACAAATTAGTAAGTGTATAATAACAGTAGCAGCTGGGATACAAATGAGATTGTGCTCTGTCAGCGTTGTCTGGGAGGAGAAAAACCCTCCGGAATTCTTAGGGTTTTGGAGAGTTGCACCAAGGAAAATAATGCATGGTTGCAGCTTGTTTAGCAAATGAGCAACGCCTTGTTTGAAGCTGTGGTGCAAGGCCTGTGGTGAAGGCAGGATATGACCCCTGGCACCTTGAGGCACCATTAGGAGCATCCCTGTGGCTTTAGATCTTGTGTGGTTTGTCTGAGAAGGGACAGGCAGGATTTCCAACATAGTTTTACTGTCAGCTTCACCTAACTCATGGTCTGGACAGCACCTGAACTCTGCTGGAGTGTAGAGACTGCTTCTCTTGGCATGTATTTGATAATGTCTTGGACCAGCAAGGGACTGAAGTGTGTGTTCTTCTCTAAATTAAGAAAAATTAGTGTCTTTACTGGTGATGAAAGGATCCAGCAAAGCCTCACTTGTGCCCCTCTCTTTGCCTCTGCGCAGTCCGCACTTGCTTTGTGAGTGACCTCCAGCGGGGACTGAAAATCCAGGCAGCCAAGTTCAACATTGATGGCAGTGCTGAGGTGGGTGGAGGATGAAGCTCCTCCTGCTCTTTGGAGGTGGCTGCAGCCCTTTTGGGCTCTAAAACTATAATATGAGTGTGTTTTTATTTCCAGCGTCCCTCCCCACCTCCAGACGTGGACTATCCTTTGGATGGAGAAAAGATTCTCCATGTAGTTGGTCCCATCAGGTGAGAAATGCCATGACAGAGTATTTATCATTACAAGGATATATTTCAACTCTAAAGGCACATAAATTTTCATGAAATTGAGTATTAATGAAACACTTGCATGTACTTTTTTTGCCTCTTGAATGAAGGGTGTGTGCTGGGCGTAGTGTGAGGCCATCATGGGAGGGGTGACTTCTCCAGAGCTCCAAGAGGAAGATGAGAGCAAAGAGATGGGAGGGATGGGGGGATGTTGGGACAGATTTAGTGATGTGAACAGGGCATGTTAACCTGGAGAAAAGGTGACTCAGGGGGAACCTTCTTATTCTCTGCAACTCCCTGACAGGGGGATGCAGCCACATGGGGGTCAGGCTCTGCTCCCAGGGAATAAGGGACAGGACAAGAGGAAAGAGCCTCGAATTGAAGCTGGCGAGGTTTAGAGTGGCTATTAGGGAAAAGGATTGTAAAGCACTGGCCCAGGCTGCCCAGGGAAGTGGTAGAATCACCTTTCCTGGAAGTGCTCAAAACACGTGTGGATGTGGCACCTGGGGACATGGTTTAGTGGTGAACAGGGTGCGTAGTGCTGGGTTGAGCATTGAATGTGACGATCTGAAAGGTCTTGTCCAAGGATTCCATGATTGTCCCCTCCCTGTTGGCACTGCCGGGTGCATGGGCTGTGACAGAAGTGACAAAGTGTTGTCAGCAGGAAGGCTGGAGTTATCTCCAGCTCTGCTGTTCCGAGTTCAGCTCAGTGTGGTTTTGCTGCTTGTTAACACTCACTTCCTGTCTGTTCCACAGAGACTCCGTGGTGGAAATCCTGTTTGAGCAGGATAATGAAGAGACATCTGTTGCCACTTTGATCTTGGATTCATTGGTTCAGGTATTTTTATATTAGAAACAGTTTAGGGGATGCCTGCAGCCTTAGAGAACCTGCAGTAACAAATATCTCAAGACTTTGAGTCCTGCAGGCTGCTGGTTTACCTGTGCTAGAATAAAATTAACTTGGACATCTTTATTACAGGCAGTATATTAAATTTATTGCAGAAATTTTTCTTGGCATATATAAATGCTTCACTGCTTACTATATTTAGGAAAAAAAAATGCATTAGTAAACCACTATAAATGGAAATTTTCATTATGTGGTGCTGTATGTATGTTAATTAAAGTTGGTTTCCTGTAGTTATTGATGCCATTGAAATAAGTTTCCTGAGATACAATTTATTGGAGAGCCATGGACTTGGCTGACATGACAAACATTTCAATTAGAATTCTTTATGAAAACAAATTGTTTAAGAAGTTCTGCGCCTGGAGCCTTCACCTCTGCACCTCCAGGTGTTTCCCTTGCATTCCTCTGCTTTATGTTGGTTATGTTCTAGCTCAATATGAGAAAAGAGCAGTTGGAGGGCATAAAAATGGACTTAATTTCTAAGAGACCACTGAATGGCTTCAAGATCAGGCAACTTGGCTTATTTGGGGTATTTTTTTTTTTTTTTTTTTTTGCATCCCTGTTTGTGTTAGTGCCCAATAGATACCAGGAAGCAGCTGGCAGAGAACCTGGTGGTGATCGGGGGCACCGCGATGCTCCCGGGGTTCCTGCACAGGCTCATGGCCGAGATCAGACACCTGGTGGAGAAACCCAAATACAAGGAAGCACTTGCCACTAAAACCTTCAGGATTCACACTCCCCCTGCCAAACCCAACTGCGTGGCCTGGCTGGGAGGTAAGAACGGGAACAACTGGGACGCAGAGGTGGAAAAAATTCCTTCTAAGTGGGATTTGTAGCGAATAAAACCTTTTATTTTTAGGGTTAGCAAACCAGAACGATTTCTGTGCACCAAGTTCTGTGATGCTTTTCTTTCCTGGTCAGCTGCCGTGGGCTGAATCTGCTCCCAGTGGGTGTGAATTTGTGTGGCACCTTGCTTTGGGGAGAAATTGCCTTGAACACAAAGGGATTTGGTGGAAGTGTTTAAAATAAAAACTTCTGGGAAACTTTTTGTTGTAAGTAGAGGGTCAACCAGGCCAGGTTTGCTGTCAGCAGAGAGCAGATGATTCCTTGTTTTCAGTTACTTTCCAGGGACATAAATGGAAGCAATTTGGGACTAACTGGGCTACTGAAAAGGAAAGCATCTATGTCCATTCATCCCTTTAAATTTTGGGGCAGAGCTAAAAAAATCCCAGTTGAGATTCTTGATGGGAAGAAGGAGAAAGATAAATTCTACATGAAATTAATGCAATTTTTTTTCTTTGCCAATAACGTAGGAGCCATTTTTGGAGCACTCCAGGACATCCTTGGGAGCCGATCTGTGTCGAAGGAATATTACAGCCAGACAGGCCGCATTCCTGACTGGTGCTGCCTGAACAACCCGCCTCTGGAAATGATGTTTGATGTTGGGAAAGCACCCCCACCACTGATGAAAAGGGCTTTTTCCACAGAGAAATAAGCACCTTAATACCACATAAGAATTCTGCTCCATTTCAACTACATCCATGTGCATTGGGGTTTGTTTTATGTTCGGTAATTTGTGTGTAACACCATTAAATATGAACAATGTGGGTGTTGTCAGGGTGTAGGCACTAACACTATTTAAAACCCTGTCCAGTTATAGTTTACAGACTTAATTCTGGCAACTCCTCTGCTCTTTTGTCTTGTTTTGAAGAAATTCTGTACCCTCACGAGCTGTTCCCTACTGAGTTGTTTATTATTTATCTGTATAGTAAATGGCATTGCTGAGAGAATTTGGTTTAAGATATTTTCATTTGAAACGTGCTGAGAAGAATGAACAGCAATCTACAGGGAAACATCTATGAGATTTTTTTTTTTTTGTGCCAAACTATTAAAATATTCCACCCTTGAAGCATGTGAGGAAATGGTTTGGGGGTGTTTAGCAAAGGTGGTGAAACATTATTTCCCACGTTATAAGAGTTTTAGCAGAGAACTCTTCTGCCTGTAATTCTCTCATAGTGCTGAGCTAAAACCTCTCCTGCTCTATCTCCTCCAAGAAAGATTCCAGCAATGTAAGAATATCAATTATTATAAATTAATTATACACAGTACGAGGTCAAATTTGACTCAATGGCTACGTGGTGACTGCTGGTATCTGCTGGTTACTGAGGTTTAAATCCTACCCTGAGGAACAATTTTTGTCTCAAATTTGGGAAGAAAAATATAAAATTTTTTGTGGTGATGATGTCTTTTATTGGCACAAACATGCTTTTTGTGACAGATTTCCCCGTGCTGCCTGCTGCCCACCTGCTGTGTGCCTGAAGCACGATTCTTCGAGTCAAGCAGATATTTAAAGACATCCTCTTCTGGTGAACCTGAGCACAGGGAATGTGCCACAGCACTTCAGTAACTCCTGCACGGTTTTGTCATTGTGTTTCCTACGTACTTTACCTTAACAGATGGTGTTACAGTCCTGGGATGAGGTTGGTGTTTTAGGGACCATCTCCTGGTGCCATTCCAGGCTGGATAAATGGACACAGTCTCGTTGCCAGGTGCAGAGAGCCAGCCTTAGGTGTACAGCACACGCAGCCCGAGCTGTGCTGCTCATTTTCAGTCACAATTTGGGTAATCTTGGGTGCAGCTCTGTGAGCCAGGTTATGTTTTACCTGAGTAAGAGCTGAGCCAGAGCCTACCAAAGTTTTCTGAGAGAGGAATTCGCCATCAGCACAAGTCCCGTGGAGCTGGGAGGGATTGCTTTTCTCCTTCTCAGTGGGAAGGATGCAGGAGATGAAACTCCTACAGAGCCTGTGGTGGTGGTGCAATGATGTCATTTTCCTGAACTGCAGCAGACTGCAGCTGAGGAAATTCAGGATATTCTTAGCCCTTCCCTTTTCGGGGGTATTTCTGTGCTGCTGTGCACACACACCCTGGGACCTCTCCTGACGTGTTCTGCCACCTCATCTTCGTTCTGCTCCCTCAGATCTCTTCCTGTGGGGTTTCTGCATCACTGAACAGCCTCAGCAGCTGCTGTTTCTCGTGGCAGGAACAGAATTCCTAACTTCCATATTACTGCTGGGTTAAAGTGCAGAGTCCTGGGACCTGTTAAGGCAGAAACAGGATTCTTATTTCATCAAAGGGATGAGAAAGACTCCTAATGGCTTGCCCTGGAAGGCCCTCAGAGATCACGCCCCAAATGTGTCACGGTGTAGAAAGGATTGGGATTTCCAGCCTAACGGTTGTAGTTCTTCCCTTCCTGGCACAGCGGGGATCCGTGGATCCTCCCAGCAGACAAACTCACAGTGATCCCACCTGGTTTATCAGGAGGGTCAGTGACAGACACAAACCCCTGCAGTAACTGGAGGATTTTGCTCTGAAGTTCCTGATTCTGGACTGGATGCCATCCCAGCAGGTTGGTGTTGGCCAATTGCAAGCATCTCCAGGTGACTCCTGCTGACTGGAGGAGGATTTTGGAATATGCACAAGCCCTTTGTGGTCTGGCTGTGTCTGTGCTGCATCAGCAGGAGCTGCTCCATTGGGGGAAGAGGATTTATTTCATTCCCCCATCTCCCTTTTCATGGAATCAGAGATTGTCTCAAGTTGGAAGGGACCCCTAAAGATCATGGAGTTAAGGGCCTGCTCCTTGCAGGACTACATAAACTAACTCATGGCTGAGAGCATCATCCAGACTCTCCTTGAACCCTGACAAGCTGTGAGCACTTCCCTGCAGAGCCTGTTGAGTGATGGACCAACGCAAACCACAGAATCCCAGAACGGTTGGAATTGGAAGGGACTTTAAAGTTCATCCAGTGCCAACCCCTGCCACGGGCAGGGACACCTTCCACTATCCCAGCTTGATCCAAGCCCTGTCCAGCGTGGCCTTGGACACTTCCAGGGGATCCAGGGGCAGGCACAGCTTCTCTGGGCACCCTGTGCCAGGGCCTCAGCACCCTCACAGGGAAGAATTCCTTGCTGCTGTAATAAATCCCCCCAATCCGTTCCTGTGTGGCTGCTCTCCAGCCTCTCTTCCTGTGGTTTGTGTGTTTAAGCACGGTTGTCCCATTCCAGGTGGAGGATCCCACACTGGCTCTTGTTATATTTCCTATGGCAGGTGCTTGCCCAGCTCTCCAGTTTATCCAGGTATCTCTGCAATTTCTTTCTACCCTAGAGGGAGCCCTACTCTGTTAGAGTCCATCTGCTTCCTTCATCCGAATCATTTATAAAAAAATAAATGTTACTTCCAGGGATCCAAAGTTTAGTGGTCGCTGCCCAGCTCGTCACGGCTCCTACCGTATCATGCACATACCATTCCTGCATCCAGATCTCTTATAAAAGGCGAGTTTCTCAACGATCCAGTGTTTATTAATCACGTCCAAGATCAGCCCGGCGGGATTGTCGCGGGGACTTTTCCCTCAGGAGTCAGCGTTTTCCCGCCTGGGCTGTTCAAGGAGCTCAAAATAGAAACGCCCAACGTGGGGCTCGAACCCACGACCCTGGGATTAAGAGTCCCATGCTCTACCGACTGAGCTAGCCGGGCGCTGTGGGAGCAGTGTCTGTTTCATGCAAATTAACGTAGTATGTGGTGACGTCATCCCGGGCGCGCTGTACGGCGGCCAATGGGAGCGCTCGTTGCTGGGCGGTGGGCGCAGGACGGGCTGCGAGCGGCGCCGCCATGAGCTCCATCGGCACCGGGGTGAGTGCGGCGTGAAGGGCGGCCCCGCGGCCGCGGAACGGGGACAGCACGGCCGCTCGACCGCCCCGACCGGCCCCTGCCGGATCCGGGGCCGCCCCGTGCCGGCGGCGAGCGCGGCGCGGCAGCCCCGGGGCACTGTGGACGGCTGAGTCACTGCGGCCCGGCAGGCCCGGGAAACCGGCGGCAGGGCGGGGCGGGGGCCGGGATAATACACCTATTATGCACCTCTACATAATATACTTCTGTGCATTTCAGATATATTCCTGTGATCCAGAACTTTAAAATAAGTGGGGGCCTTCAGGGAGGCAGCGGAGGGACTCTTGGTGGGGAGCTGTAGAGATACAACAAAGCGTAATGGGTACAAATTGAAAGAGGGAAAACTTGGGTTTTACACTGGGATGAAATTCACCTGGCACAGGTTGCCCACAGCAGCTATGGCTGCCCCATCCCTGGCAGTGTCCAGGGCCGGCTTGGACGGTGCTTGGAGCGACCTGGTCTAGTGGAAGGTATTCCTGCCCATGGCAGGGGTTGGAACTAGATGATCCTTAGGCTCCCTTCCAACCCAAACCATTCTGTGATTCTATGAAATGTAAAGGCAGCCAGAAAGCTCCCATAGGTTTTGAGTATTGTGTAATGCTCAGTGATTTCAGATCCATACAGTGTCTGGATTGACAGGATTTGCAGTGTGGGTACATGCAGCACTGATGAAATGGCCTCTCCTGGCTTTTAGTCTCTGTTTTCTTCTGTGCCTGCATCTTATGTAAGGGGTCAGCCTGCTTTGGGGACTTCACACCATCTCTGGCAGTGAGAGTGTTGAATTTTTTAAATAAATAGGCTTGATCTGAAAATTCTGTGATATAATGTGGGTTTTTCCTCTGAGTATTGTGTCTTCTTCTTCAGTATGACCTGTCAGCTTCCACGTTTTCTCCAGATGGCAGAGTGTTTCAAGTGGAATATGCTATGAAAGCTGTGGAGAATAGCAGGTAAGATACAAATATCTGCATCAAATGTTGTTGGCCTCCTTTAAGGCAGTGTTGTTGGACTAGAGAAACACAAGGGCATTGCAGGTAAAATTGTGGTGGTAAATTGAGTTGTGATCCAAAAGTCCATTTTTAGGGATGTGGATTGAGGCGCTGAAAGACTGACATGCTCAAGGCCTTGTAAATGTGTATCAGCTTCCTAGGGATTCCTCAAGAAATAGAGGACATCCAAAGTCTGCTGAAGCTGCGTCAGCTGCTCTGGGAGTGTCTGGCTTCCCTGGAGTGTGTGTGAATGAATGCTAGGAAGTGAAAATCCCAGCTGTGCTTTAGGGGCAGCAGGGTATGGACTGGGTCACTCAGGGGTCTACTTGTAGCCACAGGCTGCAGATAAGGATCAGAATCACAGAATCATAGAATGGTTTGAGTTGGAAGGGACCCTAAAGACGGTTTAGTTCCACCCCCTTGTTGTCTTCAGTGCTAGAGTGGAGTGATGACAAACCTACTTTTGGGGAAATCATGTCACTGTTTCTTCTGTCTTGGTAATTCTTTGTTACATATTTTACACTGTGTGTGAGAAACTTGGCATTTTTCTTGTCTTTCAGTACAGCAATTGGGATAAGGTGCAAAGATGGTGTTGTCTTTGGAGTAGAGAAATTGGTGCTGTCCAAGCTTTATGAAGAGGGGTCCAATAAACGCCTCTTCAATGTCGACCGACACGTTGGGATGGTAAGGTGCCATTTCATTTTAGGTTTGCATAAATTGTAAGGGATCCCCTCCCAAAAGGATAAATTTATGAATCAGAGAACCAAAACTAAGTAGATTAAGAAAGTAATTGTACTGTTTCTGTATACAAAATCAGAAATGCCAGTGGGTTTTTTACTGTTTTCTGTGATTTATTCTTTGCACAAATACATAAGTAAAATTCAAACTGAAAATAGAAGAGTGAGGCTGTTTTAAATTTTTAGAAATGCTTTGCCAGTTGTTCAAACTTGTATGTAAATATAAACACAAGTGTTACAATGGTGCTTCTTTACACAGTTACCAGATAAGGTGTGTTAAGGGTAAACATGCTGCATACGAGATTTTCTTCTCAGCAATGTGGGAATCGCTTGAATTCCTTAAAGACTCGTATATCCAGGACTGGCCTTTCCATACTAGTGATGTTAGAACGGTGTCAAGGAGTGGTTGCTGTGTGAGAGAAATGCCTGAAACGTGGTGAATACACATGATACGAAGTATTGTTTAGTCATGGGTCGGTGTAGTCACGGTAAATCATGAGGTGATCATTAACATGAAGGTAACTTTGGTTATTGGTTTTCCTAGAGAAAAACTCTACTGATATATAGTCACCTTGCCGTGTTTTGAGGTTGGTGGCAGACGGGCAGTTTGAACTCCCCTATGGTAGTGAATGCCATGAGTTATTGCCAGGTGTGCCTGTGCTGCTGACACCCTCTCGTTCCAGGCAGTCGCGGGGCTCCTGGCAGACGCTCGCTCCTTGGCAGACATCGCCCGGGAAGAGGCTTCCAACTTTAGGTCTAACTATGGCTATGACATCCCCCTGAAGGTAACTAATCAGTGCAGTTCTCAGGGTTTTTGGCTTTTACTCTTGACATAAGAATTAAATTTTGTTCCTTACTTTTGTAAATAAGTGTTTCCAGTGTTTTGTTTTTCCTTTTTCCACGCAGCATCTTGCAGACAGAGTGGCCATGTATGTGCATGCCTACACCCTGTACAGTGCTGTCAGGCCTTTTGGGTGCAGGTGAGTCTTGCAGACACACTCTATTTGTAAATACGTTTTGGTTCACAGTTGTTGGAACTACCTAGGTTGTCTGAGTTCTGTTTTGGAGCCTGGAATTAGTAACTCATAGTTCATCTCCTAAAGATTCCCTTTCCCTTTCTTTTTGTGTGTGTGTAAAACCTCAGGTGAAGAATTCAGATTCCCATAACACTCTGCCAGGCTTCTACAGACGTTGTCAATTTGTCCCTTGTTTTTAAAGTTTAAGGGTTTGTGCCATTAAGACTGTGACAGTGGTGAAAGCAGAACTTTCCTCTGCAATCATCCTGCTTGCCGTGACACCTAAAGAGCAGGTTACAACTACTGTGTGATTGTAGTACAAAGGGACTGATAAACAAATCTGCTGCCAAATTACTGATTAATGTTTCTTGCAATGTGCAGGTGCTGTTGTGAGAAAAATTGCTCAGTAGAGTGTAGCAGGACAGTAAGAGTTTTGCTCCAGAAAAGAGTGTGGGAAACCTGAGCTGGTGTAGTCTCTGTAGTTCTGTGTGTATTGGTAGAAGAAAAGTTTTTAATTTCTCTTTTCTCCTCCAGTTTCATGTTGGGGTCCTATGATAGTGATGACGGTGCTCAGCTGTACATGATTGATCCATCAGGCGTTTCATACGTGAGTGTGTCAAAAATATTTCAATCTTAGCATAAGTTCCCCTTTTAAAACTTCCTAGTTAGGAAAGTAGTGTCAGTTCAAAAGAGCTGTTGTTGTTTTCTCCTTTTGCCTGGGAAGATCTCTGGTGAGCCACTGTTGCTCATTTGCATGTCCTTGTTAAACACACGTAGTGAATTTCTTAGAAGTACAGTCTGAGAAATGAGTTTAAAGCTTGTCCCAGAAATTTGGGAATTCATTCCTCCAGTGAAAGCTCCCATGCACTGCCCCAAAAAGGCAAGTATTGTTGTGATAACCCTTGACTAAATACTTCAGGTAAGAGAGGGCTGTTCCTCTGGCCCTGGCTGCCAACAGCAGGTCAAATCAAAATAGATGTTGTTGTTAATTGTTGTTAGTGCTGCATTTTCAGCTGTGTGTTATACATGGGTTGATACACACTCAAACTGTTGGATTTTTAAAGTTTCCTTTCAGTATATCCAGTACTATGGGTGTTGAGGGAAATAGAAGTGCTTAAATTTTCAGTACTTACACTTCAAAGTAGTTTCCCCAATAGGTGGGTTTAGGTAATTTTTTGATCCTGTAGAACTTCTGTAGTTCCTGTAAAACTTCTCTCTTCAAATTAATTCTGCCTTATACTTCCATTTACTGTAACACCAACTAAAACAACTTGTTATGACATTTTGAGCTGATAAGTTTCTGTCCAGGAATTAGTGAGCATTTCTCTTTTCTATCAACAGTGGTGGTACTTGATGTAATAATTGGGCTCTATTCAACAATTTGGGGATGTGCCCTAAGAGAGAACAAACGAAGGTTACTCTGTTTGGCCTCTCACTGTGAGCAGGGTGGGGTTGTCATATGCTAAGTGACAGTAAGAGCTGTAGAAGGTCTAGTATTTAATTAAATTTGCATATTGTGTGTTTCTTCTTTTTTTAGGGTTATTGGGGGTGTGCCATTGGTAAAGCCAGGCAGGCTGCAAAAACAGAGATAGAAAAGCTTCAGGTATGGTGTAACAGTGTCATTGTGCTATCTGAAGACAAATACTCCTGGCTTACGATGTTACCTTTTGGGTGCCTAAAATATATAAAATGCAGGAGACATGGGTGAAGTATTTCCTTGTACATTTGCCAGTGAGCCAAGTAAGTGAGTGAATATAAAAGTATTTCATTCTGACTGAAAACCATAGGGCAGCATTGTGCAGGATGGTGTATCGATTTTTTCCCAAAGGTTTTAGATAATTCTTTTGTTTAACAAGTTCAAAAAGGCTGCTCTTGTTAAGGACAAACTGGTCTGTGTAGAGAAGACTACCATAAGGCATTGAAGTGTCCCTTAAGCTGATAGAAATTATGTTAGAATCCTGAAAGATTTCCATATTCCTCATATGTTTTAATATCAGACACCCTTGGAGTTGGAGACAACATAGAACCAAATCTTTCTCCTGGTCTGTCTCATGTAATTTTTATGTGGTACTCTGGTAGAACCTTATTTTGGCCTGCAGAGAGATGTCCCACCTGTTCATGGAAAGGTTCAGAGTTTATATGATAGTTATATTTTTAAGAATAGCCTATTTATGGTGCTGTAGCACCTTGACTGAAACATTACAGGAAAAATTAGAATGTTCCTAGACTTGATTCACTTTTGAACCTGGTTCAGATGCTTGAATACCAAGTTAAAGGTAAGAAGCCTGCATGAACATTTGATCTTTATACTGGGATTGTGGCACTTGGGCAATCATAATTTCAATTTCCATGTGTGCACATTGGCAAAAGACAGGTGCTGTGTTGGGTAACACACAATCTACTCCAAATAATTAATTTTCTGTGCAGTGCTGGGATTTTCAAAAACTTCCGCAGTTAAAAATGTGAACTATTGGAACTTCACAGTAGAGCCTGTAAAAGCAGTCCATGGAACAGAGGTGTGGCTTAGGGCCCAGCTGCAGGTGTTTGTTGAGTGGCTTGTTTGCAGTGTCCCCAGTAACGCGTGAGGTCCTGTCACAGCAGCGTGGGGTGAGTCCAGCTCCACATGCCAATGCCTTTTGTTCGCTGTGGACTGGGCAGATTTCCAGGTCACAGCTAATTTTGACAAGATGAACTTGTCAAAGCTAAGATGGGAAAAAAACAGAAGTACAGAAGGTTTTGTGGGGGGATCTTGCCTACAGCCATCTGAGATTTGTTTGTTGGAAGAGATGACGCCAGGTGGAAAGGAGGAGGCAAGCAGGGAGTCCGGACGTTAAAACCTGCCTTAGGGGACTGCAGAGCAGATCCTGTGTCTGGGGAGGATACAGTGAGTGAAACTCGTGTAGCTTAGGATGCAGGAAGAAAACCCTGCATTGATCACATCTCTTGCTTTTTGTCTTTAAACTCAGCTGTAGAAAAACTTGTAGTTGTGTAGAGACTGCTTTAATCTCCATTTCCTGCAGCTCTGATGCTGTGTACAACTTTTTGATGTACAGACACGATCATGATTAACTCCTGGGATAAAACTGTTAACATTGTTTATTTTCATTACTACCTTCCATAATAAGGATTTGAAAACATTTTGGGAATTGGAAGAAATGGTAAATTGCATTAATGAAATATAGGAGAATATATTACTGCTTCACAGGCCAGAAAAGTTGACCTATAAAAGTATAAGTTTATTTGCACCAGACTTTGTTTTGACTAACTCTGAAGGTGCCAAAAGACTGTGATATAACTGAGAAAAGATGAAATGAGATGCTGATGCCTTGCTCAGGCAGGCTAGTTGTTAAACAATATTCTCCTCTTGGGGCATTACTTAAAACCCAAAATTGCTTGCATAAAATGTTGGTAAGACCAAAAGTCTTACTGCGCTGCATGGAAGGAATACAAATTTTACATGTGAAAATATAGTGCCTCTCCCACGTGGTTATTTTATATCAGTTGAACATAAAGCATCTAGGGACAAGTCAAGCTTTTAGGATGCCAACATTACCTGTGTTGCTTCTAAGATTTCAGTTGATGAATGCTTTAAACGGGAATTTCCAAGTAATAGTTTTTTCCTAGAATGTGTCAGTTTAGTATTGTTCCCTGGAAGAATGACTTGCATATAGCAGGCTGGAAGATGCACTGTAGAGAAGAAATGTGGTTGTGATCTTTCTGTTACTTGGAGTACTGAACAGGAAGCTCATTAAGCATGTGCACAGCCTCTCCTGTTCTGCCCTTGTAGAAGATATAATATTGTGTTAAGCTGTGTGTCTTTTCTCTACAGATGAAGGAAATGACCTGCCGTGATGTTGTTAAAGAAGTTGCAAAAATGTAAGTCTCCAACGCTGATGAGCTTGCTTTGGTTTCAAAGTGAGGCTGTTCCTGTTCAACTGAGTATCAGGTGTTATTTCTATTAGATGAGTACTCGTGCTGACTCGTAATTTCTGCTATTAATGCTTTTTTCGCTTCTTGTGAGATGGGATGGGCTACTCAGATGCTGAAGGATGGGAAAAATAGGCCTTTTTATAATCTACTACTTTTTATAGGGGCAGCTTGTAGCGCCAGTGGAGTAAAGGTTAAATTGTCTGAGTCTAATCACTAGTTTTTCAATATTTAAATTAGGTGACAGATGAGGGGAAACTTCCTGGTGTCCTGATTCTGAAGTAAGAGTTGTTTGAACAATGACCTGATGCTTCAGAGAGAAGCTGCCCACAAATTATGCTGAGGTCCTGGACCCAGCCTAAAAAAAACTACTCGAGTGCTTGGGAAAGAAGCAAAGTAGAATTTCCTTAAAGGAATATATACAGGATCACTGTATTATTAGACATTTTCAAATAATGAAAATACTTCTGTTCTAGTTCTGCTTCAGTTCAAACTCATCATCAGACAGAGTTCTGTTTTTCAGTTCAAATTCAGCTCCTTAGTAGCATTTAGCACGATAGCAAAGGTTTTAATAACTTTTAAACCTGAAATAGTAGGCACAGTCCAGAGCAGTGATTTATTCAGCAGCTTGTAAAGGTACTTTGTTGCAAAAGGCTTATAACTAGCTGAACACGTAAGAAAGCCTATAGATCACCTCAGCTAACAGAGACAGGAGGGTCTATAAGCATAGAGTGATATTTCCCTGGACACCAATGTTCATTTCAGTCTTTTTATTTGTTTCACAATACTTCCATTGGACGTACTTGGTGCAGTGCTGAAGGTACCCTGCCTTCCTCCACTGTCTCCAGGGTTTCCATGTTGGGTAGGAATAGCTGGCATTTTTCAAATTCTGACTTAATTAGTGCTTTCTGAAGCGAATGAAGAAATACAAAATACAGCCTTCTTAAACAGTGAAGCCTCAGGTTACTGTGAGTTCTGCTGTTTTGAGTGCCTCAGCTCAGGATTGTTCCAGTTTGTTTCCATGTTCTGCCACAGGACTCAACACCAGGATGAATCAAATCAGTTTTGTTATTGCAGTGTAACATTTCTATCCCACAGCCTAAGCAGTGATTTTACTGGTCTGGGTGGCACTGTGTATGCTGTAACACCACTTGGAGTTTGAATTCCCATTTCTGGGTTTGCCATGAGCACCACATATGGAAATCTTAGGTACAGACTTCTAATTAGACACAAGATACTGTGGTGCTGGGATTTAGTGTTAAGTGTAAACTGAAGATTTACAGGGGAAATGCAGGACACTCCAAGCTATATTGTAACTTATCTAGCAGAAGCAGGCAGTGATGATGCAGCCTAAATCTTTCTTTGTTCCAGTTAGCATAACTTGAATATCTCAACCTGCATCTGAGCTGTAATGATTGCAGGTGTTGTTAGACTGGCAGTTAAGCCTGGAAAATTCTCTGATGGTGTTTGGTGGGGAGAAGGCACAGGGAGAGCTTCTATTAATCATAAGAGTACTTTATCATAGAAGAAATCTGTGACAAGAACAAAGTATATTTAGCCTGTTGGTCAGTCTGTTCTAATCTGTACTTTGTCTGTTCCTTTCAGAATCTACATAGTTCACGATGAAGTAAAGGATAAAGCTTTTGAGCTGGAACTCAGCTGGGTTGGAGAAAGTAATGCATTTCTATAATTTTTACAAACCACTCCAGAAAATTTATAACTTCTTGTAACTAAAGTAAAACACTGCTTCTTAAATTCATTCTGTATGTCAGGTCCTTGTGTGAATTGTAATTAAGACATACTCTTTTTATTGACAGTAACCAATGGAAAACATGAAATTGTTCCCAAAGACATAAGAGAAGAAGCAGAAAAATATGCCAAGGTAAGGTCTGACTTTGGTGTCATCTCAGTGCTTTACTTGACAAACTGTTGTGACGCCTGGAGAATGTTTCATCCCAACACACATCCCTTCAGCTGGTCTTATTGGGAAGGGACAGTAGTGAAGGCTACAGTGTAACCCAGGGATAGTTCTTGCTCTCAGAAACTATTTCTTCTTGGTGTCTTTCTTCTTCAAAAGTAAATGTATTGATGGGAACTGTCCTGCTGACTGCAAGGACAGAGTGAGAATGTTGTGAGGCTACAGCAAAACTTATTTTGTAGGCTGGATTATAAAACAACTGTTAAACTATTTTTTAATTATACTTTTTTTTTTAAACAGGAATCTTTGAAAGAGGAAGATGAGTCAGACGATGACAATATGTAACACATTGTTACTCCAAAACAAGTTCAACTTTTCTTATCTTAGACCAGGTTTGTTTATAATGCATTAAGCATGGGATGCTGTTATGTACTTGTTGGAAGACTGACCAACTTGCACTAATAAATTTTCCATTTTACTGTCTGTTAGCTTTTTTTTCAAAATGTATAGGCCAGCAACTGTACCTGAACAGACATTAAGACCTTATCAGGCTGCTGTTGCTTCCTACAGCACTCCATTTGAGCCAGGCTATGCACAGGAAAACAATCTGCTTAGAAATGGTTTTAATATTAAACTATGAAACATAAACTAGTACTCTGTTATTCCTTGATTAACCAATACCTCAATTTGCAGTTTGTTCACAGCCACAGTGTGTGATTGCTCTTGGCAGAAGAGATGAGAACATGGCTAGCTGTAACCAGCAGGTTACGATTTAAGGTGATGTGCACAGCTGACAACTCCAAACAGCCTATGTAACAACCAGGAGTTCAAGGAAAGGAATTTTAATCTGAAGTACTAAGCCTAGGCTTAGTGGACGAGTAGGAGGAATTAAAAACTAATTCAATTTAAAACAGTGCTTGTGTTAAGTTCTAAAGCTGTGAGATCTATTAAGCAATGTAACTGGAATTAATGCTTGAAGAGCCAAACTATTTTTAAACAGTTTTATTCAGCTGCAGTTTTTTAACACTCTTCTGAATCACCTTTATCAATTGTTGACCTTTCCAGAAGTTGAAAACAAGTTTTGCTGCTGTCATTCCCCACTTCCTAGGAAAACCGACTGCCTATTCTAGTCATTTCAAAGTTTTGAAACAGCAGGTTGGATGGGGCTGGGAGCAAGCTGGTCTGGTAGAAGGGGACCCTGCCCATGTCAGGAGAGTTGGAAGGAGATGATCTTTAAAGGTCCCTTCTAACCCACATGATTCTGTAAGGTAATAAATGGTTCTGTTCAACACCTTAAAACTCAGTTAAAACTGAAGTCTTGTTTGTGCACGCAGTTACAATTCTAATGGCTCTGCTAATCTAAAATGCACATTTATGTAATGAATCAAACTCCTCAGCTTTAGGACTACACACTCATGTTCACCACCCTTAAAACAGAATCTTTCCCTTACAGCTTTATTTTTATAGAGGTAGTTTGGAAAATACCTGACCTTCTCCAGTCTCCTTTGTACCAGGATTACAAAGCACAGTTTCTACTTTCTTTTTGTGCCATGGGAAAGTCAATAGAGGGAGATGGCTCTGTCTTGGTACTCAGTGCCTCTGTCAGCTCAGGCTACCTGAACTGCTGCCTGGCCAGCTGGGCAGAGCTTTTGGAGGCTGCTGGGACAGATGGGACCAGCCTGAGCCAGCATTAGCCATGGCCAGGACAGGCAGCCTCCTTCAGTGCCTCCTCCCGAGGCAACAGTAACAGCTGCTGCACTGAGTCAGCCTGGAATTCCGTGTTCCATGGCTCCAGACTGAATTTACTACTGCAGTTTCCTGCTGACTCAGCTGTTTGAGTCACAGGCAAGCGCCAGTCAGGAATCTCCTCAGCAGCACCCTAAAGCATCAGCCAAGGCTGATCTGCCACTCCCTGGGTATGGCAGCAGGGAGCTGCCTGATTCTCTGCATTTGGTCTTGATTCTGTTCCTGAAATCACAGAATCTTCTGAGTTGGAAGGGACTCACAAGGATCATCAACTCTGGGATCAAAACCCATGACCTTGGTGTTTTTAAAAGCACCATGCTCTAAACTGCTGAAGGGAAACTGAAAGCCATCCTGGTGTGGCTACACCCACCCATGCACCCCTCTAATCCTTTCAGTGACAGCCATTCACAATTAGGGACAGGAACTATAACACTCACAGCCAGGTTTCAGGGTACAGTGAGAAGAGCTGTGTATATTTAAAAGACAAAACTGAAGGAAGATGTTCCTCAATGTAGGAAGAGATAAGAGCTAGGAGCACAGCCACCTACCTGCTTATCCAAAATTTCCAAATAACTACTTCTCGGAGAATATGAAAATCTAAAAAGCTCCTTTGAGGATCTACACTCTTAATTTTTTGATACCTTTTCATAATAAGCAGAAAGTCCCGTGAGAAGCAATTCAGGAAGCTGTGGATAGCAGCATATGCAAAGTGCTGCCAGGGGTCTTGCCTGTCATGGCAAAATGTAGTTAAATAATACCAAAATTATTATTACTGTCAGGTTATTTTCCAGATTTAATCATTAATTTATAGTATAGGCTCAGTCTGCTGATGAAAATGGTATGGTAAGGAAAAAAACCTACTCTCATTTTCACTGACTGCAGATTGGGAAAGGAAAAAAAAAACCTGAGCACTAGAAGGTAGAGAAAAGAAATTTGCTTTTATTCAGGAGGGGGGGAAACAAAGAGGGGAAAAAAAAGCAGGAAAATATTGAACAAGCTATTTTAATACTGAAATTTCCCTTTACTTTAGAAACACAAACTTAGCAGAATTCTTTTTGATCTTAAGTTCAGCATTGCTACCTCTTGTCAACAAGGCTCAGGAACATTAGAATAGATTTCTAGCCCAGAGAGACTCATTCCAGCAGAAAAACACTACTGCAACCCCCTTGTGACAGCTATTTTTGTAACTCTGCAGTTCCATGAGACACTCACACTGTATTTAACAAGTAACTAACTAATTTGGAGTTCGTTACTTAACAATGATTAAACTAATTATACAGTAGTGCATGAGCCGTCATAATGTTTCACTAATTTAGTCCACAGCTGATAGGCTAAACAGAAAATTCAATGAGTTTTGCTACGAGAAGTAGCTACTTGTTGCTATGTCAAACAGTGAAGCTGAACAGGAGAAGAAATGTTTCGAAAAGAAGGAAGTGGCTACTTATGGGCACTAACCAAATAAAGGATAAAAAAATTCAGTGGGACAGCAAAGCATGATTAAAAGTTGAAGCCCATTTTTTTTTTTTCCCTAAATATATAGAGCTGTGTGAGGCAAATCACTTGGTGAACAAGCTCCAGAAGGGCTCAGGCTGGATCTGACATTATTATTTAAGCGAGGACTAGATCTGTTTCAGAACATGAGAAAATAATATTAAATTGCAAAAACCCAAAAAGCTTACATTTAGCAGAGGCTCTGTTTTAATTACAGGACTAGGGGGAAAAAAATCTGGCTTTGTTGTAGATACTCTCTTACCCTCCAGGCTTAAACAACATCCAAGGACAAGAGTTTGATTTAAGCCTAGAGAACAACACCTGATCAGGCACCCTGACCAGGCAGCCAACACAAAGGTTTGAAAGGCAACATGCTTTCCTGCAGAAGTAGAGCTTGCACCCCATTTTTTAAAATTAAAATTAGCTTTTACAGCTGGCCTGAAAATGGTCAATTATAACTTCAATGTAACTAAAATGTGAAAATGCTTTGCAAGGCAAATAAAAGGCAGGATAAAATCATCTGAATTGGAGATTTGGGCAAGCGGTGATTCTAAGAGTCTTGCTTGGGTTATTTCTGCCTAAAGCACTGGGAAGTTTCAGATCTAAAGATAGCAGAAAAGCAGCACTGCTTGCTTCAGGCTCCACAACTAACCTACTTTGTCCTACTCTGGCCATTTATGGGAACACATAATACAGCAGAAAGTTAAATACCCACTTGGAATGCCTAACTCAGTTCTTGCTGTGCTGAAACACTTCAAGCTCGGAGTTTCAATGGCATATTCTGTTGCTTAAAACCCAAAGCAAAGGGCTCAAACAGAATACCAGGAAGGAAGAGTGTATAGACCAAATCACCTTTTAGCTAAAGTCATCCCTCCACCCAAAGAGTGTTTTGGAAGCACAGATCCAACAATGACACAAGAGTAGTCTGTTCGGTAAGATGCTTCCTCCCTAACTCTCATACATCCACTGGCTGTTACTCAGTACCTGATGAATCACTACTCTGCTATTTATTAAGGCTGGATATGTCACATTCCCTGTTACATTTATTTAGTCAGCAAGTCCACATAACAGCAGCTTTGTTCAAGAGAATTAAGAAGGGGACTAGGTGAACTACAGGTGACAAATTACAAAACAAAAGGCTCCAGTATCTAGTTTACTTACATCCCTCTCCATGAGTGCACCAGAGCAGATTTCAGAATACGGAAGTGTGCTTGCAGAATTCAAAAAGCACGTTTAGGCTATTGCATCAAGATAATTAATTTTATGCTATTTTAATATGGCCATAAAAGTTACTGGCTTGGATAATATCCTCTTTACAACTGCTAGTACTGCTGATGAAATGATGGCAAGACTCTTAGAAGTAACCCATATGTGAAATCTCCTGTGTGGCAGACATCCACGAGGCCATCTCCAAAAGAAATACTACTCATCTGTATTTGGTGCTGACTCTCAGAAAGGAAACATTCCAAACAGAATGTGTCTCATGCAGATCTGAAGTATGCCAAGCATTGGGTCATTCATTTGTAACTTCTCATCACCAAAAATAGCTCAGTGGCCTGAGGTTAAAGCCCCACATGCTGCGAGTGTGACTGTCCATGCGGATGCAGCACTGCTTGGGATGCTCTCTGACTGTGCAGTCCCAGGCACTCCTAAGGAAGGAGATTTGGAGTAACTCCAGAGCTGTTTTGCAAGTCTCTTCCTGAAGATAAAACCACAGCCATAGAAGGGAACACAAAATAGTGAATTCAACAACGCATCTTATCATGACCTTAAAATGAAGTAGAGTTTCAAGATTACAAAGAGAAAAATAGTTGTGATTGTCATGACAATTCTGACGCTGTAATTGCGCCAAAATTACAGCACAGACTCTGTTCTCTCCCCCTCATTTTCTTCTTTCAGTTGCACGTCTGTAAGACAAGGACCAGCTTTTCCTCCACCCACCAGTTTTTCAAGTTACATGCAGCAAGGAAGTTACTTCTACTTAAGAACTGAGAGCTATTTCGAGACACCAACTGCTTGTAACTTTCCATTATAGAGCATCTTGCTGCCTATTATGTCCAATTACACAGAGTTGCAGAAAACAAGCGGTAGAGGAGTTAAACCTTGCCTTACTGTAAATACATTCTAGTATTTTAGAACACAGAATCTACAACCAAGCTCAAACCAAGTCTCCTATTTCCAGATGGATGCAGCCACCCCCACGCAGTGCTCTTTCATCTTCAGTACATTGCTATTAAAGGACTCTGAAACAGTTGTTTAAAAATGGTTCTTACGAGTTGCTGTGCCAACCAAAAATGGACAACTAGAATAAAGCAAGCAGCAGCATCACAGAGTTTGTAGTCCAAACACATGCGTATCTTCAGATACAGGAAAAAAATAAATGCCCTGAAGTCTCCCCTAAAGAGAGTGTAGGAACTGCCCACTGAAAATACCATTTTAGGCAATGTGATAAAATAAGCCAATCAAGGAGCTAGAAAGAACATGGTGTGCTTCATTGCTACATAAAATTAAATATAATTTGGTACACATACTGTCTGCATGTCCAAAATCAGTCATTAGGATTCCAATTTCACCAGATTAAGAGTGGGTTCAATTATAGTAAATTCATCCAAAAGCTGATGCATTCCAAACACACACACGTCCCCAAAACCCACCCAAGTGATGCCTAAATTTCTGGAAGCTAAATTTTATCTTGTTTGTTGGGATTTCAGAAAAGCAGGAAATCTGCTCCTTTCATTACATTCAGAAAGAACAGAGACTTATTACATTAGACTGCATTAACAGGTGACAAAAGCAGCACAGGAAGCACCAGCTACTTTAGCAGAATGCTCAAAGCTGTTTCAGTTCTAACCCCAGGTGACCCACAGTCAACAAAGCCCAGCAAGTGAGAGCCTATTTTCCCCAAACACTCTCCTATGTACGTCAGGAAGAGAAACAAATCTGAAATGCTGTTTAAGGCAGAACTAAAATGTAGCTAAATGTGTTTTCCATCAGTTGGTTTAACAAGAGCTGCTTCCCCCAGCCAAGTACTTGTGTCTACCCTCACACCAGCAAGTTCCCTGTTGTGCTGCTTGCAAGGAGGAGACAGATCACTCCCACAAATAGATCTTCCATTGATCCAGAATAATAAAACCCTCCAAAAAGACGTGATTTGCTATGTCAGAGTTCTGGATGTCACACAACACAGCTCCTTTCAGGGGCTCTGTTTATAGCTGCAACTAATGAGGTGACACTGCATGGAGCACTGCAGGGGAAAGCACATCCCTGAAGGTACAAACTCCTGCAAACAGCACAGCCTGGCAATTAATTCACAGTCTACGTGTTGATTGGGCAGCCAACTCCCTGGCCACCTGGAAATGAGGTACCCATAATAGTATGCTCCAAACAACACAGACAAATGAAAAATAACTTTGGAAAAAGATGGCTGAGCAGAAAAAAAAAAAAAAAAAAAACAAAATTTCATCACTGGCTGAACCGTAGGATCTGAGCAACAGCAGCTACTTAAAACTGAAAACATTTAATTCAAAAGACTGAGGGCATTAATACTTTTAACTAAGAATCAATACTGACCAACTGCAGTCTTGCTAGCTGAGGCTGAAAAGTACATAAACGTGAAGTGATTGAAATAATTTGGACAAGCAAAAGCCCTGGAAGAAAGCCCATGTAACCACTGCCCTCGCAAGCTTTCTTCTGCTGAGCAGCCACACTGAACAGCAGTGCTGCTGCTTCCCTCTTTGTGCCAGGCTGCAGGCTGGTTGTCACGCACGCACACACACACACACACACACGCGCACACACTCTTCAGGAGCACATGCTGCTTCTAGAGGGTTACAAGGAAGGACTGTGCATACAATAGTCCTGATCCTGTTGGATCACGTTGCTCTACAATCTGTATCTGTAACAATAAATTATTTTAATCACCAGCTTATCAGTGCTGGCAAGCCTGAGACACCCCTATTCTGGCAAGTGGACCATGTCCAAGGACTGACCATCAGTATTAAAACCCTGTTCTTTATCTCCACAAGTATGGAAAGATGTATTTTAGTAAAAATCCAAACTCTACAAGCCCCTTACACAAGCTTTTTCAGACACTGGTGTATGAGAACATGGCTCCTAAGAACTTTATTTCCATCTTGTACTTTTCTACATGGCCCCTTCTGCAGCAAAAAGTCTTAACGGGAGGCAGGGAAAAAAAAAAAAAGAGCCTTCCAAGAGAAAACCTTGCAAGATACACATTAGGAACAGGTAGGGTGAAAGGATAAACAGGGAAGATTCTTACTTCAGATTGCTCAGATCACTCAAACTCCCGAAAAGGAAGAAGACCCTAAATCTGCTAACACAGGTAGAGAAATTAATCCAGCCAGAGTTAATTTTCTATACCAACGTGAAACCACTCATTTCAGCTCTCCAATGTCTCCATCTTAGGTATGGGTAGCATTAGACACCTCTTCAGTGAACATTTACCCCCAGTGTGGTATCACAAAAGGCTGAAAAATGACCACACTGTTGCTAAAAAGTAGATCTTAGAAGTTAAATATTTAAGGAAGAGTATCTTCTATTTCAGCATCTTAATTTACTCAAAGACTGCAGTAAGGTTCTTCCAATACAACATGCAAACTTCAAAGACATTTGCTCCTGCTGGTTTTCATAGCAATGGAATAAGTAATTGCCACTCCCAAAACCACATGCGTTTTGCTTTCAAGTTGTACCATGTACCTTTGATTTAGATGGGAGTTTACTAAAGCAGCAGTAATTATAAACTAGAGACTTGACTTTGTTAGGAAGAATACAGACTATTTAGAGATTCAGGTATAAGTTTAAATGTTTTCCATTTATTTCAAGAACATAAAATGTATTCGAACTGTAGACGGGTAACTGACTGTATTTACCCACAAAACCACTCCTCAATCCTGTAGAAAAAAACATCTATTCTCCCCTTTAAAGATCAAACGTCCACAGATAAAGAATTTACATCAGTAATGTTTACACCTCAGAAGCCAGAAAAAAAAGGCTGCATGCTGCAGAGATAATTTGGAAGCCAGTTAAAAAGCATAGAGTTTAAAAATTTAAGTTTACAACACTGGAATGGTTGATGCACTGATGCAGCCCGTACATTTCAGGATACATTTCTGGTACTGACCAGTGTCTTGTGCCTGCCACGAAAAGTGTTACTCAGAAAGCCTGAAAGAGAACTAATGACAGGCAGATCTAGAGATCTAATCTTTCACCTTTACTGCTGGCATCCAGAGATAAAGTGCTATTTTGAAAAACATGTAGGAACTTTCTCCTCCAGCAGCTATGTGAACAGTGCCACCCAGAACAGTAACTAAAGTCTCGTTTGACTTCAAGCACCTACTTCAAGTTTTGAAAGACAGACTGATCACCTGATTGCAGATGACAGAATCCTTTGCCACATCTAAATTAAAGCTGCTGCACAAATCTTCAGCTTCTCTGCAGTGCTGTGCAGTTGTTTTGCACCACTGCATGACTTCCCCAGGACAGCTGTAACTATCGTCACCAATGTGAACTTGCAGTCCTGGGAAACAATACAAGAAATTCAGTGTACTTGTAATCAAATTCCATATCCTGCATCCCTTTGTTAGACAACAAAATAGAAATTAAACATCTATATTCGGATAACTTAACACCATGTGCCAAAACATGCAAAAACTGGCTTTAGAATCCATGCTTAAGTAAACTCTGGCAATGAGCACTTAGTTCCTAAATTAGCCAACATTAACATTTGATACAAATATGTCAGCTATCATAAAATTACATCCCAGGAAGAATAAAAATAGCCTCTTACAACACAGCTCTTGTGTCCAAACACTGGATTACCGAATCAGTCTTAAAACAAGCAACATTTTCTGTCTGGCATTAAAAGATTGCCTGATAGATGCCACAGCTCACGGGCCAGGGGGGAAGCAGCAGCTCCATCAGCTGAGAACTGAAATTCCTCTCGTGGTGCTGGGCTGCCAACACCACACTCAGTTAATGCATCACTGATTCCTGCACACACTGGAGAACACATGGGATTGGAGCTCAGATCTGCAGCCACAAAGCACAGCGAAGTCTGGACATAGTTTATTCAGGAAAAATGGGGCTGCTCCTCCCTGGAGATCACTGAGGCTGCTGCCAAGAGCTTGGCCAGCTGAGCATGGATCACTTTACTGGTGTTACTGGGAAAAGCAACTCCAAAGTGAGTATTATTTTTGCAGAGCTGATAGAAATCCCAATTCTGAGATTTTTCTCACACAAGTACTTCTGATGGAGAGTTCTGTGTCTTAAATATTTTCATCATTACTCATGTCCAGAAAATACTGCACTGCTGCAAAACATCCCCAGACCAGATTCAACAATCAGCACTGAACTTCAATGGAGAGAATGCATCAATTCAGGCTTCCTGAAGGTTGCCACACTTTGTGTCTTCACCAGTGGGAACCCTCATTGGGAAATGGTTAAAATCAGCATGAAGTTATGTCTGAATAATTAAATATCCATTTTCTGAACCTGATGACAGGAATGCCCCAGAGCTGGGGAAACTGTAAGTAAGCATTCAACATTTAACACTAACAGGTTGCACTCTTTTGTTTCGTTTCTTTTAAATTTTCCGTCTCTCACACACATTTACAAAAATGAAAGAACGTACTGCTGATAGTTTAACAGTGAAGCACGATTTTCTCCATGACCAGGAAAGGTTTCATCTCTCATTTTCATAATTCAGCTATTACTGGCTGAAGTCTTTTGCTGTCAGCTTCACAATCATTCGGACTTTTTCTCTTTACACCTGCACTTCACAACTTCTTACCACGCTCCTCTGACCAGTCTGCAAACACTTGGATAATAAAGCTTTGTGGAAAGCATGTGACCTCAATTTGTACAGAAATACTGCAGGTCCACACGGACAGAGGATCTGAACCACCACTGGAAAAGTGTTGCCCATTTAACTACAAAATAGAAACACCAAGGGAAAGAGCATTAAAAAAAAACAGAAAAAGAAAAAAAAAACAAGAACTAAACAGTGGAGACAAAAATAAAAAACTAAAAGTCTCCTGAATACTTTCAAAGTCTGACAGAGTAGCACTGTACTTCATTACACAGAAAGAAACTCAATGTTAGAATAAGATACAATACTTTTAATATTTCTACAGTATTTGACTGCAATTGTACATGTATTCTGAGTTCTTTTATCTACAAAAAACGCAGTCTGTCAAGAGCAGGATGTGATTACTGAACAGAATAAAACCATCTTACTTATCCCAGAAATCTTCGTTCTTTATCTCTAATCTCAAGGAAGCCATGTGATACATTCAACAGTTACTTATTCTGCTGTTCTTATAAGGAGAACTGTAAGATACAGACATTCCTAACTTTGCTTTTTCATATCCAGTACCACATGTATGGAAGACTTTGGGCAAGATTTCTGTATATTCTGCAACAAATACACTAAACACATTTTCAAGTGTTTAAGTGTATTATTTTCACTAATTTACTTGCAGGCATCACTTAGAATTTCACGTGACCAATGACCAGTGTCATGCTTAAAGAGTGCCTTAATACTTTTAAAGGTTTTTAAATTAAGAAGCCTTTAATTTGCTCAAGCTAAGACTCAAGTGCGCTTCCCCAGGCAAATCTCCTGTGCTGCATCTACAAGACTTTTGGTACAAACAAAGTACAGCTAACACAACTACTGCTTCTTTGAACAACGATCTCAAAAATGAAACGTTTCTAACTCACAGCATGTCTGTTTACAGAGAGATAAATTTTAGACATGAAAATGACTTAATGTGACTGTCCCACTTTAGAGCTTCTAAAGAGTTAACTTTTTGCCATTGCAAGAGGTAACAGGCCATGACAAAAAGGCTCACTAAAGCAACCTCCACCGCTCATTTCTTCCACTCATTTCCACCGTTTCCCTATAAGGGCTTGCACAGGGAGATGGGGCACAGTTGCAAGGATACAGCACAGCCAAGCTGGCTTCAAGTTTCAGGCCTGCTTAACACTGACATTTAGGATGAAAAACTTCAGAATCATGGAATAACTCTTGAGTCCTGAAGTTCATATTCCAATGAAAAGATATTTATATCAAAATTAGACCGCTTTTCTGCCTTGCCAAAAGCACAGTGTTCTCATTCCATGACACCACACATCATCCTTAAGCCATGTCAGAACATGTGTGCTGTGTTGAGCTGCCCACTGGGTATTCTTAGGTGCTTAAAATACCATAAAAGAACAAGTTACCTCTCCTGCTCACTGGCTATACAGAAATAAAGTCCTTTAGCTCACAGCAGCTGGGTGGGTGATGTGCCACGAACCTCCTAATTGTGCTGGCTGTAAGAGATATGTCCATGGATGCAGGATTTTTATGCTAGAAATCAGAAACAAGACTGATTAGTTTGGTCACAAACTATTATTTATTGAATGGTTCTACACTCAGTACAGAGATACAAACCTTACCTCAGGAACACTCACGATCCAAGCCAGGATTTGGCCAACACATTCAACACAGGGATCAGAAATTCACATTCAAATGGAATTTTTGAAGTTTTGTTAGCATTTGGGTTAGACATAATATATTCTATATCATAGAATTGGAGAATGATTTGGCTTGGAAGGAACCTTTAAAAAAATCATCCAATTCCAACCCCCTGCCGTGGGCAGGAACACCTTCCACTAGAACAGGTTGCTCCAAGCCCTGTCCAATCTGGCCTTGAGTACTGCCAGGGATGTGGCAGCCACAGCTTCTCTGGGCAACGTGTGCCAGACCCTCAGAGGCAGGAATTTCTTCCTCCTATCTAAGCTCAACCTGCTCTCTGTCAGTGGCAAGCCATGCCCTCTTGTCCTGTCACTCCATGCGCTTATTCCAAAGTCTCTCTCCAGATCTCACGTAGGTTCCCCTTAGATACTCTCTGATTTACCCACTCCATAAAGCAGAACTACAGCACAGAATCAAAGTTCCCTTAGCACTAAATGCCTCAACCTTTAGACATTTTGAACAATCCCTAAACCATCCTTATATTTACAACCCAGATCTAAACACCAGAATTCCAAAGAACTCCGTCAGACCTCACCTGCAGTCAATTCCAAACAAGCCTTGTACTTTACACCTTGTAAAACCTTCAGAGCTTACTTGTAACACACATCTCTGCTCACTGCACTCCCTAGAGAACTCTCCCTTTACCTGCTGCTTTCCAAAGCATAAGATTTAATTAAAAAAAAAAAAAAAATAAAAACCACCTTCAAAGCAGAACTCACATGGGAACCACATCTGAAGAAACCATATATTTCTGTCAAATTACCACAATGGTCCCCCCGCTGTCGCTTTAGGTAACCCTGAGGGATGTCTTGTAACTCAGACTCAGCACTGTTAAATAGATGTTCATCACTCTGGAATAAAGATTATGGATCCGTTACTTCGGAATAAAAATTATGCATCTGAATCAGCGTGAACCACAGAGCAAATTTTATATAAAATGCTAAAATACGAATCTAACGTTAAAATATACGATTTTATTATAGGCTTCGACCAGTAACTCCTACTTATTCAGATCAAAGTTAGTCTCTAAGACCAAACTCTCTCAGAAGACCCCGACAGATGCAGGTATCCTGTCTCGTAAGGCTGCACTTCCAGGGCCAAATAACACTACAACACCCCCACATATCTCCCAAAAAAAAGCCCTCAGCCTCCTCCGCACTGGTCATCCCTGTCCGTGCTGCGTCTTCCTACAGAGGGAACCGTGCGGAAGCGCCCGGGCAGCAAGAGCCGGTCGCGTTCCCTCCCCACACGCGTCACGGGGATGATGAAGGGCGGCGGAGCTGGGCCCTCCCCCGCGGGAAGGCGGCGCGGGCCGGCAGCCCCTACCTGCACCCCGGGTGTGCCTCTACGGGGCGCTTGGGCCGCCCCGGCGGCTCCGCGCCCGAGCGGCGGGCGGTCCCGGCGCCTCCATGGCGTCGCTCCACTTCCGGGTCCGGCCGGGCCCGCTCCTACGCCATCGCCGCCGCGAGCGGGGCCGCCGCCAACACCCAGCGACGGGGTC
>VZRN01003298.1:1326699-1350190 GCA_013397935.1 Dasyornis broadbenti
CCCTGGGCCGGGGGGCTGCGGCGCTGCCCTGGGGGGCGGGAGGCAGAAGTCCGGGAGGAGGAGGGGGCCCGGTGGGGCCTCGGAAAGTTGAGAGGGGGACGGGGCGGGTGGGGGGGCGGCGGCCCCTGAGCCCCGCGGAGCAAATGGCGACGTGACACACACCGAGCGCGGGGCCGCCCGGCGGGAAGCGGCGGCCGCACTCCCTCGGCGCGGCCGGGACGGGCGGCGGCTCCTTCCCTCCGTCCCTCCCTCCGCCTTCCCCGGGCTCACCCCGGCCCCCCTCGCGGGGAGCCCCGCGCTCAGCCCTCAGCCTCCCCCGCTCTTGTTTTGCAGTGTTTCCCGTGCGAGGAGAAGTCCTGGAGCTGGAATCGCTCACATAACCCTTAAAGATGAAGGTAGGCGGCTCCGGCGGGAGCGGGGATCGCCGCCCTGTTCGCCCGGCGCTCTGGAGATTTCATTTTTAATCGCTCTCCGTCTGGGTACGGCAGCAGTGGGAGAACGCGGGGTTCGGTGCGTGCTGTGAGTGCTGTTCCTGCTCCCTAGCGAGGTGCAGGTGATTTAAAGCTCTCACCGCCGTGCACAAGCGCTCCGAACATCCTCATCGCCTCTGAATTGTTGTTGTTGTCTTTCGGGCTCCCGTCTTTAAACGCTTCCTGTATCAGCAGCTGCTATGGCAAGTTTGCAAAACCACAGCTTTTGTCCCGCCTTTGCTGTTACCGGTTTGCTCAGTACAAAGGCTTCACAATTGCAGTATAATTTATAAAACTTTTCCTTTTGGGTTCAGAGTTGAAGGAAATATCAAGTTAAAAAAACCCAAACCATACATAAACGCATTTTCTTTTGGATTCTGCACTGATTTCCTGTCTTCATAGACATTTTCAATGTGGTAATTTTGTCCCTGTTGATCAGTTGCAATGAGCACAGTAACTGCAATGTTGCAATGCAGAAATGTTGAGTATTAAAGTCCAGATTAAGGAAATAATGATGTATATTTCTCTTTAAAAATGCACAGGCAATTAAGTTTTGATAAAGGCATTCCAGGAAAGGAATATACTTGTTAATAGCTGTTTGAAAGATAGCAACAGATTTCTCTAGAGGTCTCCTTTTAGTCACCAGGAAAGAAATCCTATATATAGAATGTTATAGACTTAATTGTAAGTGTTGGGATGACACCAATCTCAAACGTTTTAAACAATCTGTGCCATTGGATTGCTTATGGCTGAAAAAATACAGCTGCCTGTTACACTGACTTTTTGCAGTTAAAGTATTTTCCTTTTGTATAGAAATTACTTGAATTAATTGTCACTCCTTTACTTTGTTGCCATTTTTATAAGGAGATGTCCCAAATGTCAATGAGTACCCTCAAAGACATTTCTGGGAGAGGCTGACAATGAATTGACAGGAGGTGTGTGTTAACATCAGTGACAAACTCAAACTTCCTGTAACTTGTTTGTTGGGTTTTTTTTTTCCTTTTGAAGAACTCTGTGATGGCAATCTCAAGTATAGACACTGTTTATCAATTAAAAATCAACAGGTCTGAAAGTCTAGGTGTAAAATTAAACATATAATCATGCAGCTGTAACTATAAATAAGAGCTAAAGTTTGTTTTTGTGTTTTTGTTTCTCTCCAGGCAGCAGATGAGCCTGCCTACCTGACAGTGGGGACTGATGTCAGTGCCAAGTACCGTGGTGCCTTCTGTGAGGCAAAGATTAAGACGGTGAAAAGGCTTGTGAAAGTCAAGGTAAGTGTGCTCAGACTGCTGCTGATTTTAGTAAAGCATTGTGCTGAAAGGGCTGTCACAGGAGATCCTAGTCCTGAAGATTAGGAAACATTCATCACTTTACTGTATGAATTTTAAACAACACTTACATGTATTTTTTAGTATTTTGTTATTTTATTTGGGACGATTTATTTTTTTGCTTTGTTTTGAGGGATGAGGTTTTTTTTGTTATATTTTTGTAGTAGGAGGCTGGAACAAAAATGAGCCTTCTTGCTGCTTCCTTCCTAACCGCATTTTTCTTCTGTTTTTGAATGCATCAGTTTCCCAGCAGTGAGTTTTAATGTCACAAATAGAGGATTATGGCTTTACATGACTAATAAGGAATAAGAGCAACCTCTTCAGAAGCAAAAGTTCTGTTTCATACCAACTGACACGTTCACTTTTATAGTATGGAACTGAAGAGGCAATGCCAAAAGAAGTCAACAGCAAGAGAGATGGCAATAATTTGTTTCTTAGATCAGGTTTTAGCAATGCTCAGGATAATATTTAAGTTTTGAGCATCTTGCTGCTGCTTCTAAATCAGTGTGCCCTGGCCGTAGCTGAATTTCTGTGCATGGATAGTATTGGTACATAGTATTCATTCACTTTTACAGGGCTTTTGCCAAAGCAGCCAAAAGAGAAAGTTGTCATTTTGATGTTTACAGTACTGTTGTAAATGCCACTATATCAGAACAAGAATAAAATGTAGTTAAATGCAAGTTGAAATTGAAAGTAAATATAGAAATTGTTGCTCTGCCTTGTCTTGTCTAAATTTTCCCACTTCCTACTTCCGTGTCTGCTGTCCAAGATCTGTAAATAAGCATTAGTGACCCAAAATTCCCAACAAATTGAGGTGAAAGCTGCTTTTGTAACTACGCATCCAAGCTTTTGTGTGCTTTAATGCTTAGATCAAGTCGAACAAGCCATCAGCCTCTTCAGTTACGTGTATGGATCATATCACTTTACCAGAGTGCTTTTCATCAATAGAAAAAAATTGTAATTCAGATATTGGAGTCTTTTCCTTGTTCTTAATGAGTACTTAGGGAAACTTGTGGTGTTCTTTGAAATTCGTGTTAATGAGGAGCTCTGTAGGAAGCAGCGTGCAGGTCTGACAAGCTTGATTTTGTCGGCATCTTTGGTCTGGTAGAGTATTTATCCTGTTAATAGGTAGGAGTTTCTTCTTCTCATTAGAATCAGATGCTTTATTACTCCATGATAAGATTTGGAATTACATGAGGCTGCTGTGGCTTCGTGGAAATTCCTGTCGCTGTATCTCAATTATATTACAACAATAGAAGTTTTAACAAGCTAAGCCTGATACTGTAATTAAGAGTGTGTAGGCACACCCTGGCACGTTTGCCAAGAGTGCAAAGAGTCCAAAACGTCCAGTAGCCTTTTCCTGAGCAGCAGGACAACCTATATTCATTCCTCTGCAGTTTTTATTTTAAATTTTATACCAGCATAAAGTGCATTTTTCACCTGAATGTGTAATAATACCGATGCTATTTTGGCATGCCACTGGTGTTGTGTTTGTAAATACAGCTACAGTGTAGTCTGTGCTTGGAGGATAATTGGGGAGCCAGAAAACTGGACATCATTATATGTTAGAGGAAGCTCCTGGAACTTTTGGTTCCTGAAAAGAAATAGAAACTTTGAAAATTTTTTTTATTAAACTGTATAGGCTGATGTTTACTCTGTATCATCACTGTTCCCTTCTAGAATATAGGATTTTAAAGGGACAAGCAGAGTTTACTTACGCTGTAACTGGTCCTTATTTTCATCACACTTGAAGAGTTTCACATCTTTGCCATAAAAACGTGCTCTTGCTCAAGGCAGCAGAAGTGCTGGTGTTGCAGTCAGTTTGGTGCTTTTTGATACTTACTTACTAAAGAAAGGTTTTTATTTTGGTTGTAGTTGAGTATTCAGTGTGTTGTCAGTAAAGTGCTGCAGTTGAAGCAGAGAGAAGGAAAACCCACCTGTTTAATCTTCTCATCTGGAAGCCCTGTTCCACGTTTGCCCTGGATTGTGTCTAATTCTAAACTCACCTAAAAATGTATTTTCATTTCTTTGGAATGACTGGTGTTTTATTTGATCTGTTCTTTAATGATGATGTTTCAGATTAAATATTAAGTGTGATGCTTGGGGCTTCCTGTCAGTAAAACTGGCCATGCCAAATGTTTTCTGTTCAGTAACATTTGAATCTGTTTAATTGATAATCTTAATGTGGATAATAAAATCTTTTTATACATACATTTTCTTACGTTTTTTGGTGTGCTATTAAGAAATCAGATGCATATTAAAAATTTCATTAATATCTTCCAGGTGGTCTTGAAGGGGGATAACTCAACTCAGCTAGTGCAAGACGACCAAGTGAAAGGACCTCTAAGAGTATGTATATTGCATGCCTTCTTTTGGTAATCACACAATGGATTTCTAAAACTCTAAATTTTGATGCTGTATAGGTGGGTACCTGTTCTTCAGGATTGAAATCAACAGAAGGAGGCTCATCACGTTAGATGAGATTAATTCTGAGGATTTAGTCTTCATTTTTGTAGCTTTATGGGCTATTTATGCTTGTCTTTGTAGTGTACTTGATACACAGTTTTGCCTGCACAAGAATTTTTGTACCTTCTTAAAAGATGCAAAACTTCTAATAAATAATGAAACGTTGAAACTTCTCAGAAGTAATTACGAACTCGAGTGCAAAGCCCTGTTCAAGTCCATTAGACAAGAATAAATACAATTACTCTGTTTTAGAGTAGTTGATGTATTTTATGTCAAAACGTATTTGTTTGTGTTTTCATTCTGTGTAACAGTTGCGTGCTAAAATGCAGAGCTATGTTATAAACACTGAATGCAAATTGAGCTCTTCAGAGAAGGTCAACTTTCTTGTATTTGTCTTTTCTCCATAGCTTCTGCAGGAGCACCAAAGCTGCAACTGAAATTCTGACCTAGCTGATAGTGGAACTGTGTTTAAAGTATAGAAGTAGTAGGAATTGAATGATTATCAGAAATAAATTAATGACTTTGGATTTTTTTTTTTTCTATTGGCCTTCTATTTCTTGAGGTGATGAAGTCATGCTGAATTTAGATGTTCTGAGTTTCTTAGTGCTTTAGAGTGTACTTGCAGTTCAGCCTTCCTGCTGAAGGACCTCTGTTGTCACCTGCTGAGTAACAAGTTTCAAAGCAGCACTTAGCTAAACTGTGTCTTAAAAAGTAAATCTGGCTTGCTGGAAGGATCAATATGTTTTTCTCTATTTTTTAAATGTGGGCTTCCATGTAACCTTGAGCTGCTCCTTGTTGCAGGTTGGAGCAATGGTTGAAACCAAAATGCCTGATGGATCATTTCAGGAAGGTGTTATCAGCAAGCTGACGGATGCCAGTTGGTACACTGTAGGTGAGTGGCCATGTTTCATTTATGGGCTGTAATCTTTGGGCAATATATTTCTAATTATAGGTAACAGTGTCAGTAATTACATCTTGTATTGCACGATCTGAGACAGTTTTTGGAGGGGACTTTTTTAAAAGTTGTCCACATCTTGATTCCTTTTCCATTTCAACTAGGGTAATAATTAATTGATGTTCAGGGAGTCTTTTGCATGGGTAATTACAGGGCTGAATAATCAAGTTTTATTTGACGCAATGTACCTATAATGATAGCAGTTTTACTCACTGAAATTCAGAATAATTTTTGCAGATTTTAAGACATAAACCTTGTAAAATCATTCTTCCAGCTGCAAACCTGTGGCATGAAATGAATGACTGAAATATGAGCCTCCTTGCGCTCTATGCAAGCTTGTACACAAGAAAAACATGGGTAGTATCAATAGAAAACAGAATCTATTTCAAGAGAAGAATCAACAAACCATACAATAAAAAGAAAAGATGAGACATTCATTTATAATGTGAATAGCTGTTTCCTTTAATAAAATTTTCAAATAATGATCTAAAGTGAAATAGAAGACTACTTTTCTTCTCATGGTGGTGGCTCATGTGGTGTTCACTTATTGAAACAGAAAGTTCAAAATGCAGGGTCAGCGAAATGTCAGTGTTGAACAAGAATTCATTGTCAGATCAATTTCCTTATTTTCAATAATTCTCATCTCCAGGTTTTTCTGAAACAGCTTTAATAACAGAATGACAAAACTCAGCAACATTCAATTAATAGTAGATAAGCAAATAAAAAAGTATAGTATTTGAATCAGAGAGCTTTGCAAGCACCCATCCTTTTTTTGCACAACTTTCTTATAGAGGTGGAGCTTTACATTCCCTAAACTATATTTATAATAGTTGCACAGAAGGAATATGCTCCTGTTAATTGTTCTGTACATGCTACTCTTGGGCATTGCTTTGGAGATTAGTACTTGTAAATTTAAAGTCTGTGTTTCTCGTTAGCTGCCTTGTGTACCAACTGTATTCAGCTTTACGTCATATTCTTCCATCCTCTCTTGAGGAGTTCTCTATCCCATGAACTCTTAATTGTTTTGGTTCATTAACCCCTTTTTGGGATTTAAATAAGCTATTTTCAGTAATTCAGCGTTTCCTTTGCAGTAGGTGAGGTTATGTCGTCTTTGGTGGGATCAGGATAAGGCTCTGCAGATAATTTGGAAGGATTTATCACTTTCTGATTATTATTGTTAGTGAGGGCTTTATCTCTAAGCTGGTTGACAAAGCTCACTGTTCTTTGCCATTTTCTTCAGGATTATAATGTTCCTGTAAAATTGTAGTGGATGTCAGGTCAGGGAGGAAAGGTGGGATTATTTTGGAGTGCAGAAGATTTAAAATCTACTTAGTTTAGTACTGTGATGTGACATACTCGAGGTAGAACACTGGACCTTTAACTTCTCTTAATAGATTTTCAGAGGTTCACCATTCTGTTACAGAAGTGATAAGAAGCACTAGCAATTTCATGATTTTTGAATTAGTATTTTAATTCCAAAACTCCTAACTTATTTCAGTTTTCAAGTATCACTTTCAGCTAATTCTGTTTTAATTTGGGCCAGAAGACATATTTGTCTTCTTACATTTGACATGTGAACTTTAAATCCCCTGTTTGGGGGATGAGTGTTGTCTGGGTTTTCTTTTTTTATTTCTTTTTTCTTTTTTTTTTTTTCCTCTTTTCTTTTGAGCAGTGCAGTTCTGCCAAAAAATCTTCACTTGATGAGCTGGAAATTTGAACAATGAAGAAATGCTCTGCCCTGTATTAATGGATTGTTGTTTATATTTAACAACTTGTTGAACTCTCCCCAATAATGTAAGAGAGAAATCATGCATGCCATGATTTTTCTTCATACATTTATTAAAGTGCAGTTCCTCAGAAACTCAAATCAATGAATTAATTAACTATTGTCATTTTCTTTCCCCGAGAAATATTTTTGACAGGCAGAATGGGGAAAATAAACTATGTTTTCCATATGCAAATGTGTTAAGACTGCTAGGATTTTGTAAAAATTTACAGCTCGGGGGGGATTTAAGTAATCTTATGGTAAGTGAACATGCAGTGCTGTAATATGGCACTTTGACTATGAAAATATAATTGCAACACATTGGATTTAGATCTTGGGAACATTTTTATTAGTTTTATGTGGTGAGTTGCTTGATGTTGAAAGCACACATAACATTGACCAGAGTAAACAGATCATCAAGTTTGTATCCTGGCTCTTTGGCAGTTAAAACTGGTGAAGTATTCTAGGTTGAGTACAGGAATATTGACGTGTGAAAAATAAGCCTCATCTTTTGCCTGCTGCTTCTGTGCTTCTTCGCGGAAAGTTTTGGATACATATGAGGTGTATATTTATGTCGCTGGTAAAGCAAACAGTTGAATTGGTTGCTTTTTAATAGATGGTGGGTGTGCTGCTTCACAGCCTTCCTGACTGATGCAGTCACAGCTGAAGAGCTGAGAGGGAAGTGGATTAAAGACTCCAGGTTTACAGAATGCCTTCCTGAACGTTTTGAGATGGAAAGCACAGGAGAAATCTTGGATTTCAGTAGTGTGTGCTTTTCCCTTGCTATTTATTTTCTCTGTTACCTAGCATCTGTCTCAGTGATCTAAAAGCAAACTGATCTCTGACTAGTGAAACCAGTAATATATACAAACATTTTCAAAGTATTAAGTACAGATCCGTACAAAATGCACCAAAGCAAACTACCTGCATGTGTAGTGAGAAGTGATGATGTTCAGTTTTGCGTTTCAGGTTCTCTGTTTCATGTACAGATCTAAAGGAACAAAGTCACGTGAAACAACTTTGCTTTGGTCAATAAATTGAACCAGTGGAAGTGCTGAGTTTGCTATAATAGACTACTTTGCCAGTACTATAATGCAAGAGCCGCAGTGATGATCAGTTTGTGTATTTTAACAGTATTTCCTCTCTGTTAATGGTGTTCATGTACCCAGAATAAACAAGGATTTATTTTTTTTGTAGCTTCAACACAATCACTTTTTCACTCCTTTTTATATAATAAATTTACTGTAGCCATGTAGTCCTATTGAACTTTTGAGCTGCGATTTGGAAATACTTTTGAAATTACCTTAGAGACTCAGCTTTTCAGTATAAGCAGGTGGAGAAGTAAAAGCTGTTTGGAGTAGAAGTTTAACAGTGTCTGGGAAATGCCATTGCTCAAGGCAGCCCTCTCAAATCCAAAGTGGTGTGACACTAATAGGGGTTTAAGTTCTTTGGTTAACAAATGGCTCAGTAGGACCTGATGATCTTACTAAATGATTTGATGATGTTTGTCTTTAGAATGCAGTTACCTAAACTGAAGTTCCTTAATTTACAAATTACAAAGTGCTGCATTGATGCTTTTGAAGTGCTAAGTATATTGTTAGGTGATAATTGCATAGAATTGAAATGGTCTGTCAGATCTGCTTTTAGCTGAACCAGATTTGAATTACAGCTTACTGAGTGTACCATCCACCTGACTCTCTGATAAGTTGTAAAATACTTCAGGTAAATACTGAAATAATATCTGAAATGCCTGGAAAACAAAGAAACCACAATCCAGACCACACATTACAGTGGTGCATAGTTGTATTTTCCTTCTCTCACACTTTGCCTAGCCTTACAAGCATTACCAGAATTTCAGAAAACAGAAATCCCTACATAGATGTTCTTTAAGGAAACACTTTTGTATCACTTCTGCACAGAACTAGAAGTGATGTAATAGCTAAATAAAAGAGAGAAACAGTATTTCATGTGAGCAAGCATCCAAGAGTTTCTGTTAGAATGGCCTGATTTGTAATGCCCCATGTCATCTCTCTTTTGACAAAACTCAGGTCAGTAATCTGTATGTGCTTAGTTCTCTTTCTATTATGTAAAAATTTCTACAACTTTAAAAAAGATAAAACCAGCTCAAATACATTGAGCCTTGTATTTTGTTAGGTAAAATAATGGGCAAGCGTTTCTAAAGAAAGAAGTAAAAACCATGTATTAATTTTTAGTAATGTTTCCTCTGAAATGAGTAGGAAATAGGGGAGAAAAAAACAAAACAGTGCCTTTGCAGTTTTTAGCAGACCTTGCCATCAGTATTAGGGTATTATGTACTGTTTAGAGTGAAAGGCAATGTGATTCCTTATTTTTTGAGAGTTATGACTTTCAGACACACTTCTGAGTCACTTCTGTGAGCCCCACAGCTCAGCTCTTCCTCTCATGTAATCATGGTGGCAGTTTCCAGGAAATGCTGAGTGAGTGTGTGCAGAGAGGAGTTAGAGACCTGAGTGCTTGTTCTGGGAATGGAGTGTACTGTCAACCACCAACTGCATCACTTCAGGTTACTGTGGATAGGTCACGGAAATTAAAGATACTGAGGATTTGGTTTTAGTCATGTTCCATGTTGCATGGATTTTGAAAATTCCAGCTCATAATTCTGAGGCTATTTATCAGCAAATGAACCAGCATTTATGTCCTGGGACCTCAGGAGCAGGGTTGCTAACAGGAGCTATTTATAGTCACATGTTCCTGTTTTTAATAGGAGTTTGCCTCTTGTGATGCTTTGTGGAGGTATTTATGCTTAAAGGAAGAATAGGCTTGGTTCTGAGTATCGTACAACTGTAAGCTCTTACTCCAATGGTGATAGAAGCTCTCAGTGCCCCCACAGCCAGCTGAGTCCATCCATGCCAGAGGCCTGGACTGGAGGTTGATTTGTCCCTTCAAACCTTGACCAGCACACGTCCTGTGGTGTGTGCCAGGCACTGGTCATGTCTGCAGGGCTGGTTTGACCAGTTCCCGGCATCCTGTTGAGTTCCACGTGGCAGAAGCATCATCTCTGGGCCGTGCATGTGTCATCCAGGAATCCAAAACCACAGGTGTGGCAGGGGAGCTGTCCAGTTGCCTCCACTGGTGTTCTCTACCACCATGACCCACCATAAATTTGTTCTTTTTGTCTCTAAAATTTGCTTCCTTGAATTTTGAGGAAACCCCTTATTTGCCCAGAGTCCTTCCATGGGATGTGTTGTTTAACTGCACCTGTGGCACCTAAAAATGGTGCAGTAGCTCTGTTGGTTGCTTTTTGGAGAATCTAGGAAAAAAGAACAGCACCATGCTTTGTGTTTAGACATGTCCAGGCAACAGGTGGGTAGAGGAGCAAGATTTTGTAGAGAAAAATAGTATTTTAACAGTAGAACCTTGTTACAAATTGACTGGATCAAACCCTTGGTTATAAAACCACCTTTGTTACAGTGTGAACTGTTAAAAATATTTTAAAATTGTGTACAAATAATACTGTAGGGAAAGCAGGGAGGTAGATTTTTTTTTTTACTCTAATCTATGTGTAATGATAGTAAGATTAATATTTCAGAAAAAGCAGTTTTAGGCAGCAGGCTTTTGTCTGTGAGGTGATAGTTTTCTATGAGTAGACTCAAAGGCCACTCAAACTTCCCTGTTTTCAGGGATATTTCAAATATATTCTTGTAAGAGGAGCTGGGGCTCATTTAAAATAATTTAAAAATAGTAAATTTGAGTTGTGTAGTCTTTCAGTAGCACAATACACTGCAGTACTTGCTCTTAAGCCGTCTCTTACAGTGATGAATCAGTAGTACAGCCCTTGTCTACAAGGTCATTCAACAAGCACTGCACAGCTCTTAGTACTTTCTATATTGTTTCCACAGCTGAAGCCCAAATATCTGCAAAATCTGCACACATTTGTCAAGATATTCATAGATAGCTTCTCTTGTAGTTCATAAATTGCTACTTTGTCAGGCAGCCAGTGAAAATAATTCAGTGTGCACAGTGACACTGGAGCCACTTTACTTTGTGGTATGTACTTTCATTTCATTGTCTTGGTGATTTAGAAGTTTCTGAATGGGTTGGGAAACGAGACAAAATTGTTTCCTTGCAGTGCAGTGTAGGATCTCTCCTGGTTTGGGCAGCAGCAGTAACACAATTAGTTGGATTTGAAGTTTGCAAGATGCAGCCTTGAGGGTTGTTTTCTCTGTGCACTTGTGTGTCACAGAACTGCCTTATTCTGGTTACGCTGGCAGCTCTGTGTGGAAGTCATCTTGTAACTACTATGAGGATGTGCTCCCTAGCGTTCTGCTATGTTCTCCTTTTTCTGTCTTTTTTTAAAATCTATTTTTAATATATCTATATATATATTTCTAAACAAGATGTGGTCAAACTGATCTGCAGTATTTTGTGACGAGCTTCTTCACAGTTCCTAAAAATTATTTTGATTAGTTGACTTGTTAATATTGTACATTTAAAGACATGAAAACCAATATTGAGACAGCCTTATGGTAAAGACAGGGTTAGTGTATTTTTGCTGATGGTATATACAAGTCTGCTACAAACAGGAAATGGAAGATACCAGCTCATCAATAGTGAGTTTACAGTTGCACTTTTTAGTGCATTTTTGAGGTACTCAAGCTTTAGTCAGGTTTTTTTTAATTCTTGGAAGGTGTTGTATTGATTACCACTGGGAAGTTTGTTTTCATTTTTCTGTCATAGATTAGGGTTGTGTAGATTTCCACAAACAGAAAAAAAGCCCAATTCTGTTTCTTTCCTGTTATTGTAGACAAGGTCAGGATGCAGCAAAGTTCTGAAAATTTCCATTTTATTGTCACTGTTTCAATATGCTCTGTATGGAGCATATTGGACTCAGTTCTTGGGACTAGACCAAGCATTATGGCAGAGACTGTTCCTCCAGGTTGTTCTGCTTACTCATCTTTTTTCCCCTTCTGTCAGTGTTCCTCATTAAGGAACGTGTTTGGAAGAAAGGGCTCTGCCCGGCAGAAATGCCGCTTTTCTTTCCTTCATTCCAGCGTTGTTCTGTTGACTGTTCAGTAGCAGTGAGCAGTTCCCTGGCTAGTTTGTATCCTTCCCCTCCCAGAAATCAGCTGCTGCACTCTCTTTCCCCGACAAGCCCCTGCCCACCACAAGATGAGGCAATGGTAGGACCTGATGGGCTTCTGCTTTTTCACACTTCTTTCTTTGGAAAGACAGGACTGTAATTTCCTCTGTTGAGATAAGTATCATGACACTGTAAACACATCCTTTGGTGACTTCACTGTGTGTGTCTTCGGTTCCTGTTTCCTGCCCTCTCCCTGCCCAGTGAATTCTTCCTTACAGAATACAACCTTTAAGATTTTTGCTGTTGAAGTGTTTGGAGTTGTAGCAATAACGTCTTGAAGGAATGAAGTAATTAATACAAGTTATTCAACATTAATTTACAAGTTTTTAGTTTGATTGTTAGTTCTAGGCATTTTAACTAGAGTTAAACAGCCTTACTTTTGGAGGAGATTAAAAAGAGGAATGAATTTGCAGCTTAGAGTGTATTAAGTTCTTTCTGACACAACTGTTATCACAGCTTCAAAATATCTCAGCCAAAAACTGTGCCATCTGCCTTACTGCTTATATTTACAGAATCCTTAATATTTGATACTGTGCCTTGGAAAGACATTCCCTTAAATCCTCTAGGACTAGAATTAAAAAGCCATGCACGGGGCGATACGAATATGAACAGTACTTTGGTGTAGCAGGTTTTTTTTAAGAGTTAGATGGAAAGCACAAGTCCTCCTTAGTTTCAGAAAGGCTTATATTTTTAAAGGTGCTGAGTTTATCAGTGTGGGTTTCTGATTAACCTTTCAGTAAGGCACAGTCAAGTGTTTTCCCTAGAGGAGAAGCAAGTTTAAAGTGGCTACAATTACGAAATACTTCAAGCATCATGATTAATTGAAGAGACTCCTCACTTGGCCCCACCTTAGTAACTCAAATAATTGATATTTTTGTATGACAAATGGTGTTATCCTTTCTCATTGAAACTCAATAAAGTGATCACTAATTTAGCTGAGGAATTCTTTCTGTTCATGCTGTTCTTTTACAACTTTGTTGTTCTGCAAAGATGTTTTGCTCCAAGCTGAGCAGCCCTGCTGTTAGTTGCAGGTGCTTTGCACCTTTCCACAACATAAATTGTTACTGAGTGAGCAGACAACATCTTAAAACTCGTACATGCTCAAAGAAAGTTTTGGTTTATCCTTGAAACAATTAAATCTTTGCCATACCAAAAATATCAGTGCCTTCTGCTTCTGTCCCTCATAGTCCTTTTGCCTTGCCTCAGCAAGATAGAAAACTAAATGTAGATGTCACTTTTCTATTAATCGCATTAAAAAGGCATAGTATTTTTAAGCAATGATAATTCTGTGGTGTTTCCTCCTATATAGCAACACTTAGTTTTAATTGTTGTGAATTGTGTTGTAATTGTCTTAAAGCATTGTCTGTACTGAGCAGGAGATATCTGTAGGGTGCCTACACAGACTTGATAAAAATGTTTGGTTTGATGTGTGTGTATATGTGTATTAATGTATACTTACATGAGACTCTTGGGGTGTTGGATATATTGACTATTCATTCTTCTAATGTGAATGAGAGGTGGGGCAGAGAGAAACTTCAGTCTTGGAAGAAAGTTTCCGAGGTGAAATGGAGCATACTGGACTTCATTGCTTTGAAGGAATCACACACTCTTAGTCTGCTGTGCATTTCCTTTTCCCCATGGCTGTTGAACAGATACTTTTCTACACTTTTATTTAATGGCTATGCCAATTTCTTGGCCTGCTGCAGTTCAGGAAGGAGATCTGGGAATTTATGCTTTTCCCTTCCTTTCTAAAAGTTGTGTGGTAACTGCCTCTCATATGGAATAAAGCACTCTATCCTTTTGGACACGGGTTTTCCTTTTAGGGGTGGGAGAGGGGTTTCAGAAGAGACTTTGGTGAGTTTTTTTGTTTTATTTTCTGTTTGTCTCCCTATTTTAGTGCTGGATAATGTAGAGCAGCCTAGCACTCTGTCTTTCCCTGTGTGGTGAGGGACGGCAGCTTTTGTTAGAACAGGCCAGTTCTGTACCTTCAGCTGGAGAAAGCAGAGAAATTACAGAAAAAGGCATGGGCTAGACCTGCCTTCGTTCAGGTAGGAAGTTGGGAATTGGATTGAAAGCCCAACTGCCAGGCTCTGAAAACATAATATAACACTTCCATGTCTGAGGAGTGGTTAGGAAAACTTAATTATTCAACATGAATTATTTTTTCCCTCGGTGTTGTTTTGTCCATGGAAGTGAAATACAAATCTATGAAGCTGACACTTCTGCAATTGCATTTTTTGCGGTCTGTAATTGTTTCATATTGGTCAGGCATATCTAATTGGGATTTTCTAAGTTAACTTGCATGTTTGCTATAATTGAGGAAAGCAGAATATCTCATGCAGCTCTTAATTGTCATAATTTCGTTACATTTCTTAATTTGAGTTTAGTGTATTCTACTGAGGGTATTTTACTTAACCCTCAGTATTTATAACATTTTATCTTTTAAGGATGAAAAACTGGTATATGTCATCTGGTTTATGAATAGTTTGCTTGATTTATCCTTCTACTGGACTAGCTTTAAATAAATGGGTAGGGCTTCCAATTTTGGAGATAATAAATAAAAAGAAACAGTTCACTTTTACTGTCAAGTATCGGGTTCTGTTTGCTTTTCTTCAGTCAAATTACCTGTTGCCAATCACCAACTGTTTGTCCCCTAAAATGATTATTTGTGAAAATCTAGTAGTTTGAGATTTTTGGAGGGGAAACAGTTAATTGTTTTGGATGTACAAGTGTTCTGAGACATTAAGATAATTCAGTAGTGAAGCATACCACAGCAGTATCTGCTCTGAAGATGGAGGAGCTTTAAAGCTTATCTTATCAAATTTAATTAATTTTATAAGAATGCCAAGATTACCATACACATATCCTCAACACTTGAAACTTCCTTCTTTCCCTGCACTGAGTTCACCAGTGGACAAAGCCTGTTTCAAGTAGTTTAAATATAGAGCAGTGTGACCCCATACAAATAAACTTGTACCTTGTTGGGATTCCTGACTGCAGCCACCTGGTCTCTTCTCTTTGGAGTCAGGAGGAACTAGAATTTTTCTTTCCTTCTCTTCAAGGAAGTTTTCATGAAGAGATTTTATTCAAACTGACTGAGGAGTAGATATTGCTCAGGCAAAGCTTGCAGTAGCCTCATAGCATTCCAGCTTTCTTCTGCTGTGTATTGATGGAAATTGATGGAACTTCCTATTCATGAGATTTAACCCAACAGGATGTCTACTAAATGCTCCTTATAAAGTGGTCAGATTTGGAATTGCATGTTTCCAGTATCTTGGTCTGTTTGTAAGGCAACACTGATAGTTTAACAAAAACTGTCAAACATTTGTTTTTCTCTCCACTGATGTGTCTTTTTGTGGCATTGCTCATAGCAAGAGGGAAAATGAAAAGGTACCATGTTAAATGGAGATACCAGTAAGGAATACATGGATAGGGTGGGGAAAAAAACCCAACAAAACCAAACAGACCCCAAAGATTGCTAGATAATAGTAAATGACGTGCAGCCAGTGGCTGTGGTTTGAAATGTGCACTTGTATTGGTAAGAAAAATGTCTAAATTACACTGAGACTTTTGCATCCAAAGCCTTACTTTGTACTGGCTTGAATCTGTGTGAAAATTCATTCTCAGATTGAATCCTGAACACTGACTTTCTTTTTGCTTGTGAACTAAAGAGTGAGTAAATAAAAGCTTGAAAGTCATGTTTTAGAAAATGTTCTTGATTGTGAGATAAACAGTAGACTTGGGATTGAGATCTGATCAGCTGGTGCTGATGTGTTTTCTTGCCTTCATCCTAGTTTTTGATGATGGTGATGAAAGGACCTTGAGACGAACTTCATTATGCTTGAAGGGAGAAAGGCACTTTGCAGAAAGTGAGGTAAGACAATAGTGGACATGGAAATAAGGCTAGGTAGTTAATTCATGCATTTTTTGTAATAAGAGATTGCAAACTAATGTTGTTTCCCTCCTTTTGATGTAGACACTTGATCAACTGCCACTAACGAATCCAGAGCACTTTGGAACTCCAGTTATTGGGAAGAAATCTAATAGAGGGAGAAGGTCTTCTCTTCCTGTGTGAGTTTTGAGAGTGTTTTGCTTTTCATTTAATGTTCTTTGCTAAAACTGAAGCAGTCCTATTGAAGCTGCAATGGTCTGAATGCTCTATCACCTGAATTGTGTCCACAGCTTATGGACTTAAATATTCAGTTCTTGCAGACATGGCCATTTGCTGGCAATGTTATGAAAATGAAGGGTTTTTTGCTTCTTTCATCGAATAGGAAATGTAGGATTTTTAACCTTTTTTTTATACTGCACACAGTACAAAAAAAAAAAAAGGTGCTCTTTAATTTTTGGGGTAGAGGCCATTTCTTTGTTTCGTGTCTGTTGTGCGTCATCAAAACATGAGTCCTGTCTCCAATTCTAACATGATGCTGTTGTAAAATACTACTTGGAATGAATTTCTACAAAATTCCTCTTACTAAGCATGCATAATTTTTAAGTGTATTTCAAGCAATTTCATTTCTGAAAATTCTAACTTTGCAAAATAGGAAGAAAAATCTAGTTGTAATCTGATTGTGCTTTCAAGTAATAACACAAACTTTAAAATATTGTACATTTTTATAATTTAGTACTGAAGATGAAAAGGAAGAAGAAAGTAGTGAAGAAGAGGATGAAGATAAGAGGCGCCTCAATGATGAATTGCTTGGCAAGGTTGTGAGTGTGACTTGTAATTCAGAGAAGGCAGACTGGTACCCAGCTTTGGTGAGTTCTTTTACAGCAAAGCTGTGAATGTAGTCAAGCTAAGCTCTACTCCCATGTTTGCTAAAAATACAAGTGTTTTGCAGTATCTATGAAGAGTAAGAAAGCAGAGATTAACATTTATGTATAAGTTACAGTTTCACGGCGCTAAAGTGTTTTAGAACTGCATACAAAATGATCAATGTGTAATGATACTTTTCTTCTAAAAATAAGATATGTTAGGACTTGCACTCCCAGGGAATTTAAGAGGATCTAGATTTCTGAATTTTAATTACAGTGAGATTTAATTTTTTTTTTAATGTAATGATTGTCTTTGTCCATAGACTTTCATTCTTATGAAATACTAATTTCTTTGATGGTTGCATTTGCATCAGTGGTCAGTTGTGGTTATTTTTATTTGACTGTTAGTAAATGATACATCTGTTCATTGCCATTGGTGATAATAAATATACATTAAATAAATCCAAGTGGACTGGTACTGTAAAGCTAGACACTTTGTAGCTTATTGATACACACAGAAAAGTTTACATATGCATATTAGAAGTTGCTTTCTGTAGAAAACCTTTTGGTATTGTCAGCCATGGTGTAACGTAGGGTGACTTATGTATGTACGTCAGTTTAAAATGTGGTATTGTACATGTTCCATTTGTATCTCCCTTTGTTAATGACAGATTTTTATTTAACATGGTTCTTAACTAGTGGATTAGGTTCCTGGAGGTCATATGTTTGCATTTAACATTTCTGCTTGTATATGATCTAGAACAAAACATAAACTTGTTCTCTTTGTGGTGATACAAATACTGCAAATGCATATTTATCAATTTTTTTAGACCCAGGGATGACACTAATGGATATGCTGGATTTCACAGTGGTTTATTTTGTCCACACATGAATAAACAAAACAAACCAAAAAACCAACTTGCATCCAGTTTAAATGCCAAAAATCAGAAGCTGGTATAAAATAAGTGGGTTTGTGACTTTTTAAATAGATGCTTTTACAAATTTTTGTTTGAACACAAATAAAGGAATGAAAGAACATGATCCTGTGATGTGACCTCAGTAGACTAGTTTTGAGTGTCCAGATGAAGTTCTAAACTTTTTTGGCTTGTACATGACAAGTCAGTAGATTGGGCTAAATTGCTTCTTGAAATTTGTTATTGTTGGCCTTCGTAGTATAAATTGGAGTAGGTTTATTTTCCTGGAACTAGAAATATAATAGCAGAAACAGGAGAACATCAGTTTTCTATCTTTCTTTCTGGTTCTGTCTATCTTTCTTTCCTTTCAAGATCAGCTGGTTTTTTTTTTTTTTTTCTAATTAAGAAATGTTTTATTTGAATCTTCAGGTTGTGTCACCGAGCTGCAATGACGATGTCACCGTGAAAAAGGACCAGTGTTTAGTTCGATCCTTTGCAGATTCCAAATTGTAAGTGACAGCTCACTTTGATTAGATGTCTGTGGGAGGAACCTAGGAAACTAATCACATAATGCTCCTAAAGGCATTACTTCTTCCAAAAGGAAAGGGTACAATTTTCTGTAATGCTGGATGGACACATTTGGCATTCGCAGTCCATTTCTTCACTCTTCTTTCTGTTGGGTGTAATGATAAGAATTCACTGAATCAATAAAGTTTCTGGTGCTTCTTCATTTAAAAATATCAACAACTTTAAAAAAACCCCAAATATATCCAGATATTTATAGTTTGGGTAATTCCTGTCCTTTGAATTGCAAGGTTTTTTTTTAGCTATTTCCCATTAATGCCTTAAATTACCATCTTTGTGGGTGTCTGTTGTACTAGTTGGGTATCTGACTTCTTAGCTCCAGTGCCCCGATGTCTATAGCTGTTTAGATAGTTTATAGGGGTTTAATTTACCTTTATTTATTAATAGAAAAGAGACTTGAAATAGACTTGTTAATTAAAATGTTTACAGAAGCTGAACAAGATTCTGGCAGAAAGAAACGTCCTGTTAGTCCATCCTCCACTCCAAAAGGGAGAGGGAGGAGGGAGAGACAGACGTGTCTTACATAATGAATAATATATTCATAAGAGCATGAAGAGTATTTTTGGTTTTTTTAAGGCTGCTCCCCTTTATTGCTCCTCATTGTTACTTGCATTTCATCTGTGCCTACTTACTGTAACTAAAGACTTCCTGCCAAAGGCCCCTTGTCACCGTCTTTCTTTCAAAGTGAGCAATTTTTGCTTTTTGATACTTGTGATTTTGAATAGGCTGCAAGTACTTGAAATGAAATGTATTTCAAGTACCTGAAGAGTTAGTTCATTTTGGCCTCTTAAATGGAGAGATGTATTATCAGCTTTCTGGATAAGCCTGACTCCTTCTATACTGGAAGCTGAATGTTACTGGTAAAATCTAGGCTTGCTCTGTTTGGTTTTTCTTTTTTCCCCAGAGCATTATGGCTTTAACTTCAGAAAGTGGCAGCCTCTAATTCCTGAGGTTTTATTCCAGATTTTTTGAGATAATGAAAGAAGGAAAAAATTATGTTAGACTAACTCACATGTAAGGCTTTCCCTGCGGGTTGGTTAGCATTTCTGTTGTAATTCAGTGACTGGATATCTAGTATGACATTGGAACAGAGCAACTTCCCTATGTTTTGCTGTGAGAACACTTTTGTTAATTAAAAATCAAACTCAGCTGTCTTTCAATGCAGATCTGTGAATTGTTTTTCTAGCACTGTTGTTCTGTGCTAGTAGAAAGGCATTTTGAAAAGAGAGGACTTGCTTCTGTCCTCTTAGCTAGATCCTTGTTTTGGAGAGCAGCTCTTGATCCTTGTGAATACTTTCAATTCAGAAAATTATTTTTGCCTGCATGTTTTACCTTTGCCAATTTGTGCAGGTTAAGCAATTAAAAGAAAGGACATTTACAAACTTTTCTTAATTACTTAAGGGTACTTTTAATGCCTGAATTTCAAAGAAAGATTGGAAACTTACACTGGGTAACTTACTCTTGTATTAGGACTTACAAGAACAAGAGCCTCATGCAATTAGTTGTTAGCAAGTACCTTACAAGTGAATGATGAATCTTGAAAATTTCAAAACCTGCTGTTTTTCTAAGTAAAATGCTCGCTTTTCTGTGATGTATAAAAAATCACAAAACCTTACTCTTTTACAGTTACTCAATAGCAAGAAAAGACATTAAGGAGCTAGATCTGCAAAACTTACCAAAATCAGAGTCCTCTCCAAAAAAAGGTAAGTTAGAATCAATTCTAGGTGTTCAAAAGGAGTAATTTCATACAAAGGTGCTTTGAACATTTGCAGGTAAATGACGACCAGTTGATTTGTGATAATTGCTCCTGGATTTTTCGTGAACCGTTTTAAATGGGATAAATTAGAGAAACTTTGGATATAATAGTGTCTTATTAAAATAGCACCTAGTAGAAATCTTGTTGATTTGATTTTTATTTCATTCTTTTGATCCAGTCCAAATTTGTGGAAAATGAATAGAATATTTTCAAGGTTGTCTGTTTGAAATATCAGTGAGCAATGGAATACATAGTTACCTCTCCTAATGCTAAAGTTTTGCATTGTTGCTCAAAACACTGCGTTTACATTAAAGATACGCAGACAGCAAGGTGTCAGCTTCATAACGACAGTCTGTGATTAGTATTTGATTAAAAAATATGATTACAGAATTTGATGGATGTATGAATGGATGATGTGACTACCACAATCCATCAAAACATGAAATGTGTTAAAGAGAAATGTTTAGATTGTATTTATGAAAAATTATAATAAAAATTTCCACCCAGCAACAAAAAAATGCCCACTCAGCAACAACAGTATCCAATTTGAGTAAAGGTGTGGAGCAGCTCCTTAACAAGTCAAGATTTAAACTGCTTCAAATAAAGGCTTGAGGTGGCTTTGATTGATTTGTCTGATTCTAAATGATTTCTACTTTGTTCGTAATAGCTGTTTCACAGTACAAGAACTTTAGAACTGGCGTAAAAATGATCAGATGCCAGGTTTGAGATCAATTGAAGAAAGGGACTTTTTTCCTGTGCAGAACATAATTGGGTTGTGACATTCCTTGCCACAAGGGAATATTTTGGAACCAGAGGTACTAACGGTTTCAAAAAAAAAAAAAAAAAGAGTTGAGACCAATGTCTGGAGGTTTTTCTATCAGCAGCTGTTAAAAACTGGTGCCTCTTCTTCTCCAGTAACACTGAACAGTTCATTGTGGTATGTTGTTCTTTTGGGTGTTTTTCTGAGTCCTTTATTAAAGTCTTTTATTGTGACTGGTGGGGGCAGACTTTGGGGTTATCTGGGTTTGTATTGCTTTGTTGTTTTCCACTCTTGGAGCACCTCTTCAAGGAAAAGAATTTGAGGTATTTCCACTGTACAAGTGTGACTTGTGCCTGTGTCATCTCTCTGTTGCTCACTAATGTGTTTTCCCGCTTTCCAAACATGAATGTCCCATCTCTTTAGCCAGTTTTCTTTTTTACTTTGTTGTTTTTTTTTTTTTTTTTTCCTTTTTTATCAATCTAAGACATGATATTTTGGAAAGAGCAAAGCCATGGTGCTTGATCTGTGATGGATTCATTGCATTTAGGTTAGTGTTGTGATTTACAAGAAGGTGAAAAGGAAATAAAAAATGTTTTATGGCTGTGAATGCTGCAAATGAGGTAAAGCCAGGGCCCTTTCTTCTGTAGGACTGCAGGAGGCAACCACGTTTCTCAGCACCAAGGGTGTTCCTCGGAACTGGAAAATGGACATCAGTGAAATTCTGGAGTCCTCCAGCAGTGATGAGGAGGATGGAGCTGCTGCAGAAACTGATGAAGAGGAACAAAAAAGAGAAGAGAAAACTGAAGAAGTAGCGGTGAGTCTGAATAATTTCAGTCATTCTTCAGGGATAACTTAATAACTTGCTTTCCTGAAAATCCTGGACTTTCCAACATTTTATTCTCAGACTTAGCTCACTTCAATGTCTTTTCAGTCCTGTTGATCTTCCCTCTGCTACAGTTGTCTTTATTAGGATATGTGAGCAATAGCAGGTTGCCTCCTGTTATCCAGTGCAGAAATTGGAGACAAGTCTCAGAAACTAGGAATTCAAGGCAGAGAGGAGTGAAAGAGTCTGGGTGAAAAGAAAAGGCAAAACTGAAACATGTATGTTGAGCCTAGTAGTACTAATCCCACCTTAAATACAGTCTCTTCATGTTTTTCATTTGTAATTTCCTTTTGTATTTTTCTTCATATGTAGGTTTTATAAAAAGTAACTTGTTTCTGAAAACAGTAATGTGATTTTAAAAAGACAAAGACAAACTGACAAGCTTCAAGCAAAGGCTGTAGGTTGACTGAAACGCTGAGCTAATTCACAGGGCACTAGATGCTGTTTAGAGCAGGACAGGACTGACCTTCGTGCGTGTTAGGTTGGGAATCATAGAAGGATGTGGTGGATGGACTTTGTCTAACGTGTTGGGGCATGTACAGGCTGGGAGAGGAATTCATGAAGAGCAGCCCTGTGGAGAAAGGCTTGGGGATTCTTGTGGATAAAAGGCTGGGCATGAGCTGGCAGTGAGTGCTCACTGCTGAGAAAGTCAGATGTCCTGGGCTGTGTCAAAAAGCGAATTCTCCCCTTTGCTCTCCTCTCATGAGACCCCACTGGAGCACTGTGTCCATCTCTGGGGTTCACAGCACAGGAGAGACGTGGATCTGTTGGAAGTTGCTCCAGAGAAGGCCGTGAAGTTGTTCTGAGGGCTGGAGCCAGGCTGGGAGAGCTGGGGGTGTCCCCCTGGAGAAGAGAAGGCTCTGGGAGAGAACTCGGAAACCCATTCCAGGGCCTAAAAGAGCTCCAGGAGAGCTGGAGAGGGACTTCGGAAAAAGGCATGGAGTGACAGGGCAAGAAGGAGTGGTTTTAAACTGAAAGAGGAGAAATTTAGGTTAGACATCAGGAAGAAATTCTTCCCTGTGAGGGTGGGGAGACCCTGGCACAGGTTATCTGGAGAAGCTGTGGCTGCTCCATCCCCCAAATTGTTCCAGGCCTGGTTGAATGGGGCGTGGAGCAACCTGGGATGGTGGAAGGTGTCCCCATGCAGGGAATTAGAACTGGATGAGCTTTAACGTCCCTTTCAACCCAAATCATGGAATGTGATTCCATGATTGTAATATTAACAGTAATATGTTTTTCTGCATTGGAATATTTTAAGTGACTCCTTTTCATAAAGTTTGCCAGTTTCTTCATGCATCAAAACTGTATGTACAGAATTCCCTTCTATTTCTGCTCATTGGTTGTAATCTGGATGTTGGATTTAGAAGCATGGGCGGAGGTGGGGGATGGGGAGGGGAGGCACTGCGGGATTTGTTTTCCCACCGCGCCATTCTTTCAGTGCACCCTGAAAACACGAACCATAAACCCTAAGTGCGGTCTGTGTGCTGGGAGGAAGGTCAAACGCCGCTTCCCTTTCCCCTTCCCTCTCCACACGGAATGGCCGATGGCGCTTGGCGGCGGCCTCGGCGTTCCCAGGGCAACCGGGAGCGGGCGCGGCGCAGGCGCGGGGAGCGGCCGCGGGAGCCGGGGCTGGCCGGGGGCTCGGAGATGGGCTGGCCCTTCCCTCTGCCTTTCATCTAATGCCTCGCGTTCTCCTTAGCATGACTATTTCGTTTCATTAATATTTTTTTTTTTT
>VZRN01003298.1:1358846-1442234 GCA_013397935.1 Dasyornis broadbenti
TGTGATGAGACTGACACTAAAATGGAAGGGTTTATGCCACTTTTTAAAGAATATATTTGAGCCTGCAGAGAGTTTTGTCTTTTAGAGTGTATTGGTTTTATTCATTTTACTCATGAGGTCACCATTTCAATCCTGTATTTCAAATACTCTATTTATCCTGCAGTGGCCTTGCTGTGGAGGCAGATTACAGGTGTGACTCCTGCCCTTTTCCCTATGTTTTTTTCTTTCTTTTCTCTTGACAACAGTTACCTGAATGACATTTCCATAGCAGCACAGAGTACAGCAAATGTTGATGTATTTGAATTTGAAATAGCCAGAGCTAAGGGTGAATCATGAAGTGCTTGTAGAGTCTGAGTATTTCCTCATTTCTTTTTTTGAGGGGGGAGGTTGTTACAATTAATGGTGAAATCAAGCTGCCTTTGTACAAGAGAGTCTGTGTCTCCTCTAATCAGGTGTGTTGTAGACCACAGAATCAAAAGAACAGTACAAAAGCTGTTAAATTTTGCCAGTTCTTCTCCAGGTTCAGACATTGAGCATGTATTATAGCAAAATGTTCTGGAGCCCATCCAATATAATTTTGAGGCCTCCTGTGTGTATAACCAGTGTTTCTGGAGAATAACCTGCGTTAGGGGAATAAAAGGCTAAGTTGGGGAGGGGGTGTTGTGGAAATCACTCTACCTCTGTGCTAATCCACAATTTTCCTTTCACATAGCCTGATTCTTCCCTCATTCCTGCTTTCCTCCCTTCTCATTCTCTTTCTTAAACATCCATCAATTACAAAACAAGGAGGGATGTCAGGGCTGTGTGAAGGCAAAAGAAGAAAGTATTTGTGCACTGAATTTGAAGACTCAGTCCAAGAAATATTCTTTACGCCACTATGTGGATTGAGCAATATGCAGGACTTTTTCAGGACTGGGACTTTCCCCTTTCCTGTTTGCTTTTTATTTTCCTTCTCTGCCCATACAGCAAGATTTCTGTTCCCACCACATTTGTTCTGCATTCTGTCCTCTCAGTATAACTGCTTTGATTTCATGGAATCATGACAGTATTCCCAAAGTCCTATAAAATTATTTTAATGATTCCAAATATAATTGCATGAAGATGAAGGAAGATGTGAAGCAGCAGGGAAGGGGTTTGATACTCTTCCTTGCTGGGAGGAGGATTATTGTCTACATATGCAGCTACTTGCCCTAAGTCACTTTTGGTATCTCCTTTTTGCAAATAATTACTGTTCTTTATGCCATTGCCACTCAGCTGATTTGAGTTCTTTCTTTTCCCTGGAACTCTCCCAAATATTCACATCCGGTTAGGGCTTTGTGCTTTTCCACATCCTGACAATTTACCTGAGTGTCTCTTCCTAATCCAGTATCTCTGCTTCTTCCTCATTCCTTTCAGGCCACAGTGTTTTGAGTTAATCTCTTCACATATTGCTCTATTGCAGCATTCCTCAGGTGTTCTCTGGAGCTTCCTGCAGTTCTGGCTGTCCTCCCTGCTCATGAGAGGAGCAGTGGGATGCAGCAAGGTGGATGGCTTTCTTAATAAACTTGGGAGGCTGATAAACCACCAGAGCTGAATGATGCATTCAGAAGAGGGTGAAGCCTTAACTGGTGATTGGAAACTACTGGCTTGGAACATACCTTAAACCAGTACAGATTTTAAAATGCAGAAAGATATTTGCAATCAAATGTGTCCTAAAGGAACTGAAGAGGCAATTTGCTGTTCTTTGGGATAACTTGTTTCTGTTTGGTTTTATTCAGGTACTCCTATCAATAAACCACCAGTTCTGGGCTACAAGGACCTTAATCTCTTCAAACTTTTTAGACTGGTTTATCAGCAGGGTGGGTGTGACAATGTAAGTGTTGCATGTTCCCTGAACTAAATATGTCTGCTCGTTCATATCTATAAATAGTTACCTAGAGAAGCTATGGCTGCCCCATCCCTGGAACTGTTCAAGGCCAGGTTGGACAGGGCTTGCAGCAACCTGTTCTAGTGGAAGGTGTCTCTGCCCATGGCAGGGGGTGGAACTGGATGTTCTTTAATGTCCCTTCCAACCAAAACTGTTCAATAATTGTAAAAGACTTTGGCTTGTGGCTCTGTTAGATATTGTTCCTTAATGTTCTTGCTTAAGAAAACCTGTAAATTTTCTTTCTTATTTTTTCCCCCCAAAGATTGAGAGTGGTGCTGTATGGAAGCAAATTTATATGGACCTTGGCATTCCTATTTTGAACTCGGCTGCTTCCTACAATGTAAAAACTGCTTATAGAAAGTAAGTTCTCATATTGGATAATGGTGAAAACACTTTTCCTTTCTTTTTCCTAGTTGTAGTATGTACAATATTCAAGAGATTTTTTTGATAGTTTAGAGACAGCAGTTGACATTCTTCAGTTAATGAACAATTCTGAGCATTTTCTATTGCTGAGGATTGAAACAGTGGAGGAAAGGAGGGAGTGCTCGGCTGTGTAAGTTCCTGTTGCTCCAAGACATGAGAATTCTTCTCATTTTCTTATCAAGAAACTTTCACTTTCCTCGTGTGCTGATGCCATTTCAGAGGACAACAATGAAATTTATAGAATAAGCAGGTTTAGTTTTGCAAGTTAAGGCAATTAACAGGAATGGAGTCCTCAATCTCTAGATCTCATATGCATTGAGGAGAATTTTATATCAGTTGCTTTAACTTCATGAAAGGTGTTGATTGAAAAAAGGCATGTTTCAGATTGTGTATTTACATATAACTTCTGCAGAATTTGTAGAATAATGGCTTCAAGGCTTAACTGTGTGCATTGCTGTGGTGGATGTGACAGTTATTAAACAGTAAAATCATTACTTGTAATGAACAAATGCATAAATCTCTTTTCTACTGACCTCCTCTTTTCAGCTGTTCAGTTCAGTGTTGTAACTTTTGAGTTGGAAACCTTTTAGGAATGACATTTTTCAAGCTCATTTTCTAAATAAAAATTATTTTTGTTATTTATCCTCCTGGAAGTTTGACAAGATACAATTGGGCTTTTTGAGTAAAAGGGAAGAATGAGGTTCTCTTGACTCGAACCTAAGGAAATTTGGAAATAGGGATGACTAATGATTCAACTCATGTTAATGTTGATGAAGATGACATTATTCAGACTGTCTTCAGTGGGATTTGAACTGGGCACATGTTTAAGGTCTGTATTTTACAGAGAAAAGTGTTTATCCTAAAAAGAGTAATTCGTAAATGTGTACTAGGTTGCTGTTACAGTGGAAATAATGATGATGATGTTTGGACACCTGAAAATGTGTTGTGACAGTGATAGTGTGTTGTAACTTGCATATTAATTCTTTGAGGAATAAGCTAATTCATACCTCTCTCACTTTTAACTGGATTAGAGTGTGCACAGGCAGTTCCCAGAGAACAAGCTCATGCATGGCTTTATTATCATGACTTCTTAATTGGATGGGGATGAAGTTAAATATGTGGGAAGAATGGTGTATGTTTTTTTCACCATTTGACTTGTGTACAAAATTGTTTCATTTCAAAATCTTCTCTGGCTTTAATGTTTTTGTTTATTTGGGTTTGGATGTTATTTTTTTTTCCTCCTTTCCTGAAGTTAGTGAGCGGAAAAATAGGTTTTATGCACTTCAATAAATACAGAACAAGCCATGAAATATAAATGGGACCCCTCTTGTGCCCGTAGGTATCTTTATGGTTTTGAAGAGTACTGCCGTTCTGCAAACATTCAGTTCAGGACCATCCATCACAATGAACCGAAAGTGGTAGAAGACACACACAAACACGTGGAACCAATGGAGGAAAGTGTGAAAGAGGAACAAAAAATGCCCCCAACCGAAGTTAAAAAAGAAGCAGAAGAAAATTATTCCAGCAGTGAAAGTGAGAAAGAAGAAATTGAACTAAGATCCCCAAGGGTGAGTGATTTGAGCTGATTTGTGTTTAGTCCTTAACAAAGCCCCTTTGTACAGTGAACAGTTTCCATAATGAGTTTTCCCTGTGGAGCAATTGCGTGGAATTGCTGCGCTTGTACAAGTGTGGAGTTCTGCGAGTGTTAACTGTTAATTATGTTCTACCTGGAAATGGCGTCAGGTTTGATTATTTCTTCATTTTGCACTCCATCCATGGGATTTTCTCAGTCTGTGTTGGATGTGCTGTGGTTCAGGGATGGGTTGGGAGCTGCTGAGAGCTGTGTATCATCAGAACAGTGAAATACAGCAGCACAGTCTTGGTTGTGGGCAAGGATTTCCACAGGCACACGGAACCTGGAGCTTTCTGGCAAGAAACAGGAATATCAAAAGCTTGCCATGGCTTTGAGAATCAAAGGAAAACTCATTTCTCTGAGTTGGGTCACAGTCTCACTTCTAATAAAAGAAACGCTCAGATTTTACAGTATGTAGACAGAAGTAGAGGGAGAAACAATTAAGTTTAGCCTTCATTTGTCTTTAACGGCGGTAGCGATGAGTGTTGTATTGGTAGCTACACAGATCAGACCAGTGTCCTATCAGCTGGAGGATGCTGAACACTATGGGAATGCACACAGTACTTTGGTATTGGAATATGACTGTAGCAGTCAATTATGTTAAAAGAACATTTTGTGTTCCTTAATAAAGCATGACTACTGAAGGACAAGAATTGCTTCTTTTAAATTGTTCAAGTTCTAGGGATTCTGTTTGAGTAAAATGTCATTCTGTTAAAGTACTTCTTGCAAAGCAGCTTTTCAAGCAAATATATGGCCTTATAAATTAATAGATGAAAAGGACATGGTGTAAACACAAGTTGAAACTTCTATTATGTATTATATTTCTGTCTAAATGAAAGTGGTTGTTCCAAGCCTCATCATGCTCAGTGAACTTCCTGACATGACATTAGCTTTGTTCTTAGTTTGTTCATTTATTTTTGAGTTGGTTTTTCTTTTTGAGAGCACTCAAAAAGAGGATAAAGAAATGTAGGAATTTTTTGTCATTTTAATAATTGGCTCTCTGTTCTGATTTAAAAGCAGTGATCCTACCAAGAGACTTTTAATAAATCAAATTATAATCTTGTGCTAAATCTCCAAGAATCAGTTGCAGATGGTCCCAGGCAGCAACTGCCTGAGTACTCAAAGTGCCTTTTAAAAATGGAGTACTTAAAATTTTTGATAGCTGACAAATTTCTGCCTGTGATCTCCATAGGTGACTGTCAGGATTGAAGATGCTGAAGGGAAGATGCCTTGTCTGAGTAGTCCTATACAAGCACTTTAAATAATGCTATTGCTGTAGGTGAACAGGATATTTTGCCCCTTTCTATCAGAGCAATAAACATTACAGGTCCAAACAAATGTCCTGATATCCTCCAGCAGTTAATCACAAACTCATCCTCTTTATTCCAAATGAAGCAAATATAAAAACTTGAAGCTTTAATCTTAATATTTTAGAATCTTTTGGATTTTTTGTCATCTCCAGCCTTTCTTCTCTACAGGAGTTGCACGTCTCACTCTTTTGCTGAGATTTGGAGAGGTTATGGATTGACAGGAGTCATTAAACTGATCTTATTTCTGTTACAGGGACGAAGAAGACTTGCCCGTGATACAACCCCTGCTAAAAAAGATGGTGAAGAGGATAAAACTCAAGACAAATTAAAAGACAGTAACAAAGAAAACAAAGATGTAGAGGAAATACCTGAGAATGCAGAAAAGAAAGAAAATGAGACTACACTGGGGAAGAAAAATACACCAAAGCAAAAAGAGAAGAAAATTAAAAAACAGGAGGATTCTGATAAAGAGTCAGATGAAGAGGAAGAGAGGCAGAGGGAGAGGTAAACACTAGCTTGTATCACCTTCCTGTGAGTTTGTCTGTGCCATGATTGAGCAGGCAGGAAGATACAGACTTGGAGATCTTACTTAAAGTGTGAAAATCAGAAACTTAATTCACTCGGACAGGCAGGGAGGGGAACATCTATTTCACACTTGTAGAGCCTGCTGTACTTTATGGCAGCACCTTTTTGTGGTAGATACCAGGCAGTATTTTTCACTGTCGTTTTATCTGCCCAGGCTATGTTGGTGTTTTATCTCACCAGTACCTCCAAGTCAACCAGGCTGTAAGTCTGCTAGGTGCTGTGAGGATGGGAACAGCTTGGAGACACTTCTCTGGACAGTTGAAATAGAAATGGCAAATCCCTCTTCTCCTATGCTTTTGTTTAAGTGTTTGCTGATGGCTGGTGAAGCTAATGGCTCCTTGTTTTTTTTGAATGTCAGATGATCAAGGCATGAGAGAGTTCCTTTAAGATGTGGGGGTGTTACTTGTCCTCTGAATTGTTTGCCACAAAAGATAGTTGATCTTTCACTGAAGGCCAGCAAATAAATTTTGTTAAAAGCAAACCCATAATCCTTTTCAGTATTTTCTTTCTTGGTGATTTTTTTTTTGTAGTTCAACTTTTAAATTATGGTGGCATTTTAAATTGTCCCTTAAATAGGGAATTTTAACAAAAGTTCGATTTTAGTTTTTCAAAATACGTTTGAGTATAATATTTAAATACTAGCTATAGGTGTAATAAGAGGTGGATGGAGCTAATGAGAGCTGTGCAGACACTTTTAAGCTTGGCTAAATACCCTTGTGATCAGCTTTTTTCACAGTGGAGTGGTGTTTGTATCCATAAGAGGATCACTGTGATGACAACTCAAACTTATGTGCAGTTAATAAATGATAGCCTGTTACGAAAACTGTAAAAGAATCCTTTTTTATGAATAGTGTGTCAAAATCAAGTATTTTAAAAACTGAACTTCTTCCTATCCTATTTAGGAGACAAACACCGAGTTAACTTTTATTCCTCTTTGGACTATGAAAATATTAATTTTAAAAATAGTCTTTAAGCTTTGAGGTAGTTGTATGCTTAATAAATTATGTTTAAATTTTAATATAAATTTCTGGATATTTTTAGCACTTAACTGTTCTCCCTAAGTCCTGTTCTTGATTTAAAAAATCTATTTCTGAGAAAGCTTCAGAGACAGGACAGGGTGCAGAAAATAAATTTCTTTTTTCTCACAGCCTTTTTCTACCTTGTCTACCCTCTTTAAATGCTTAAACATGACGGTGACTAATTAGTGGACATTTTAAATACATTTTGCTGCAGGGAAGAAATTGACAACAAAGGAGAATCAGAAGGTGAAGAGGATGAGGAGGACACAGAACCCTGCCTGACTGGAACCAAAGTGAAAGTAAAATATGGACGTGGAAAGACTCAAAAAATTTATGAAGCCAGTATTAAAAGCACAGAAATTGATGATGGAGAAGTTTTATATTTAGTTCATTACTACGGTTGGAATGTGAGGTGAGGATAACAAATTGACTTTCATTTTTTTTGTTCAGAGGCTTATTTGCAAAAGAAATTTTTGTTTTTAAGAAAATAAAGTAAGAGATGATCAGTGACTTGACTCCAAATTGAATTATCAACATAACAGGCTCAAACTCTTTCACTTCTCAGTGTTGGTGATTTTGTTGATAGTATTGCATTGAAATGTCAGAATATTCTTGTATTTTTCCAAGTGTTCATCTACCTTAGTAATCCTCACTCCTTACAGGAGTATCCCTAAAATTTATTGTGTCTGTCAGTGTTAGCACTAGCAGACTTTCCTTTAAGGCAATCATTGATAAAGATGAGGAAATTTACAATGAAGTGTATTAAGGTCTTGTAATTCTGGCAACACAATACATTCTTGTATTGAATGTTAACTGTGGTTGTAAAAATGCTTCTCCTTGCAGCCAGTCTTTTTATGCAACCCTGCTGTAGAAATGGTTTGTTTTGTTGTTGATATTAGGAGCACTGTGATTATATATAGAAAAATACCACAGAATTGGTAATTTTTAAAAATATAGCACTTCTGGTATATAAATTGAGAAGTTCTAAATCTATGTATTTCAAACTGAGCAAATTTCTCTGTGACAACATGAAGTTTGAGTGTGGGAAGTCTCCCCAGATACATAAAGGCGTCCCTTTACCTTACTAATACCCCAGGAGATTTTGAGGAGCAGTAGTGTATTTGTGCTTTTCAGAATCTCATTCAGTTTGTTGCTGTAATTAAAAAACTTAAGTTTGCTTATGGGCTAGAAACGTCATTCATCTTTCTAAGGCCAGATACTGCATGTGTTCATAAATACATGCTCTGCTATCATGGAACGCTTTGGGTTGGAAAGGGCTTTAAAGCCCATCTCATTCCACCCTGCCATAGGCAGGGACACCTTCCACTAGAGCAGGGTGCTACAAGCCCCATCCAGCCTGATGTTGGCCATTTCCTACCTCATTAATAAATATTTTGTGTAATTCAAGTGTTTTAATCCTCATATTCAAACATCATTTTTATGTGCAGTGTCCACAGCACGTTGTTATTCCCTTTCAGATATGATGAATGGGTGAAAGCTGATCGGATTATCTGGCCTGTGGAAAAAGGAGGACCAAAGAGAAAACAGAAGAAAAAAACAAAAGTAATGGTTTCTATAAGTTCCTTGTAGTACAGTATTTAATGGCTAGCACTGTCCCTGTTAAAAAAAAAAAAGTTATTCAATCCACAGTCTAGTTTTAATAGGGCAAAAGGTTTGATAATCAGCAGTGAAACATTAATAAAAATCCATTGTTTCTGCTGCAGAATAAAGAAGATGGTGAAAAGGATGAGAAGAAGGATGAGGAGAAACAGAAGTCCAAGCGTGGGCGGCCCCCTCTGAAATCCACTCTTCCATCCAACACGTCCTGCAGCCTACCCAAAACGCCCAACAGTGAAGGTAAATGAGGCTCCAGAGGTGCAGGGAATAGCGTGTGCTCCCCCACCATTCCCGGCTGGAGCCCAAGGTCCCCGTGGTGCCCTCGTGGTGTTGTGGCCTGGAGCTGCTCTGAGGGCCCGGCGCCGCCCCTTGGGCCTGCCAATGCCACAGCACGAACGCTCGGCACTCATTTTGCTCGATAAAAATTAATTCTTTCGATTTTAATTTTAGCAACACCTCGCAGGCAGACGAGACGTAGCTCAGGAATGTTTGATTCTGATAGAGGATCAAACGGTGAGTGATCTCAGTCCTGTGTATGCTTTGGAGGTTTTTTTCAGTACCTTTTTTGAAAAGAGGTTTGGTTTTTATTTTTATTTTTTTTAACCTTTTTTTGTTGCTTTTTTTCCGTTCTCCTTGTAAATTTTATTGAGGAAGTCATTGAGCTGACACTACTGAGGAGTACAGTTTGCTCACAGAAGAGCAGTGACTGTCAAGTCATTCCATGATCTTCAGCCAGAGCCTTTCAGTCCTGAACAGACCAAATCCAGTGCTAGAATGATAGTCTTTATTGTGCTTATTAAGTCCTCAACCTCAGTACTACATCATCCAGCAGAGTTGTTAATTATACACAAATGGCAGCAACATCTTTGGTATTTCTAAGCCTCTCTGAACAAGAACTGAAGTGAAATCACTGTCTCCTTTTAGTACAGGTCCCTGAATAATCTCCTGGTGATGTACTAATGCTTGCTCTCTTTGTGGTGCATCATTTGTACAATAGTTTAGCAATGAAATGTCCATATTGGGGTGTAGAGGGGTTTTATTTCTGGGTTTGGGTTGGGTTTTTTTCTCTGCATGGAGGGGAGGAGTGTTGTTTTTTGGTTTTGTACTGTCACAGCGGGGAGGTAATATCCATGGGATCCGGAGAATCTGTAAAACTATTTTTGCTGCTATAAAGTGTAATTTATTCGTATTGGCTTATTTGGGAAATAGTAATAGGAGAATCATAGACATCAACTAAAATGTTAGAGTAAGAGCATCATCCAGATGCTCCCTCAACTCTGACAGTTACCACTACTATTGCAGTTTCATAGAAATTTTAGGTAAAAATAAGAACTGTAGCAAGTGTTGAATAATGCAGGTTTTTCTAAGTTTAAAATTACTATTGTAAACTGATAGATTACTGGAAAGAGGTTTTTTTTTGTGAGGTTCAAATAAGAAGTTGTGTTGTGATTAATTATTTAGGGTGCTGTTTGCTTCTTTTAAAAATATTTTTAGACTCTGGCACATCTGACAGTGAAGCAGATGAGTCATCTGAAAAGAATTTGAATGAAGAATTTTCTCCAGAAACTTCAGAACTGGAAAAAAACGACAAACTCCGTGATGAGAAGCTGGATGAGGAAAACCCAAAGATTTCTCACATGCTGAAAGAAAATGACAGGACTCAAGTACAGCCACTAGAAACACTGAAACTGGAAGTTGAGGAAAGTGAACAAATTGTTCACAATTTTGGAAATAAAACAGAGCAAATGGAAGAAATCAAAAGAGAGATTGAAAAATCACCTAAGGGAAAAGGGAGAAGGAGCAAGACAAAAGATTCCTCATTGGAGAATGCAAAGATTGTACCAGGAAGCCAGGAAGAGGTGGCGAATGAGTCTCTTACAGAACCTGAAAGATTAGACATGTCTTCCTTGGACTGTAAAGACATTACCAGCACTACTGAAAGTGAAACAGAACCTTCCACAAAAGAAAAGAAGCTTTTGAAAAGGAAAACTTTGGAACAGGCATCACCTGAGAAGAGAAATCGGCGAGAGAGTGAGATGGAAGTGCCAAATATTGTATCTGAAGAGAGGACCAATGAATGTACTGGAGCAGAGGAATGTAGAGGGCTGAATGCTGAGGAGTCCCTCAGAACTGAAAATGAGGAGATGCCATCCCTGGTGGCAGAATCGGTGCCTCATGGTCCAGAGCTGAGGAATGGCAACTTCCAACGTCCAGCCGAAGCAAATGAGAGCGTCCCCATGAAAGATGAGGATGACACCATGCCTCAGATTGGTCCTGAAACTTTGCTGTGCCATGAAGTAGACCTGGATGACTTGGATGAGAAGGAGAAGAGCAGCAGTGAAGACACAATAGCAGAAAAGCCAGACCCTAATGCTTCCAACTCGACCCCCTCTGCCTTACCCCCTGCTGTCCCCTCGGGCTTCCCGGTGGCCTCTCCTCTGGCCCTCAGCCAGGATGAGTCACGCAGCATCAAGAGTGAGAGTGATATGACCATTGAGGTGGACAGTGTGGCAGAAGAGTCTCAAGAAGGTCTCTGTGAGAGCGAGTCTGCCAATGGATTTGAAGCCAGTACCACGTCCAGCAATTGCAGCATCACCGGGCAAGAGAGGGAGATGGGAGAGAAAGGTGAGCATTTCCTGGAGGAGTCATTCCCTGCTGGAATCATGGCCGAAGGTGTCTTGAGACTGATGTCACTGTGCTAAAAATTGCTTTGGTTTGTTTTATTTTCTGGTTATAGAATCCCAGACTGGTTTGGGTTGGAAGAGACCTTAAAGATCACCTCATTCCAACCCTGCTACCATGAGCAGGGACACCTTCCACTATCCCAGGCTGCTCTAAGCCCTGTCCAACCTGGCTTGGAACACTGCCAGGGATGGGGCAGCCCCAGCTTGCATGGGCAGTGTGGGCCAGGCCTCACCACCCTCAGAGTAAAGAATTTCTTCCCAATATCCCATCTAACTGTGCCCTCTGTCAGTGTGAAGCCATTGTCTCTTGTTCTGTCCCTCCAGGCCTTTGTCCAAAGTCCCTCTCCAGCTCTCTTGGAGCCCATTAGCCCCTGGAAGGGGCTCTAAGGTCTCTCCAGAGCCTTTTCTTCTCTAAACAGCCACAACTCTCTCAGCCTGTCTGGTTTGAGATTTCTTCATTGCTTATAAAGAGAGCTTTTTAGTAGCAGAAGTATTTGAGGTGTCTTTTGTTTTTATTTGATTTTTTTTTTTCCTTCTCTTGTAGGTCAAAAAAGACCCAGTGACAGCAATAGTGGAACACTGGCAAAAAAGCAAAAGCGAACTCCAAAGCGAACCAGTGCGGCAGCCAAAAATGAAAAAAATGGAACAGGTATATGCCTGGAGGGGGAGGAGGGAGAAGGTTATCCTGGCCTGTAAACATGTGCAAGAGCCCACTGTTCTCACCATTACACACTATTTCCAGTGGATGGGCTTTCCCTGTCAGGATTTTTCGTTTTTATTCGTAGTGGTTATTGGTGATAAACTGGAGAGAAGTTCTGAGCTCTGCAATAGCAGTGTAACTGAGAAATCTCTTGGCTATTTTATATTACTTAGGAGAAACTTTTAAATTACTGTCTATAATAGCAGTTACTACATATTTACCGTTATGCTGATTTTTATGTATTGGAGTGGTTATGAATTTGGGAGAGGGCACGTTTGAAGTCTTAAAATAGGTGTTTCTCATGGGAAAAAATTTGCCATTATGAAGTATCAAAAAATGTTTGATGCTAAAGAACAGCATTTCACGCAAAGGAATCTTGTCTAGTTTTTCTCTCAAGCATCTGACTACTTTATAACTTGCTATAAAAATCTGGGTTTTTGCGTTTCTCTAATGCATTTTTCAGAGAATCACAGAATGGTTTGGGTTGGAAGGGACCTTAAAAATCATCTTGTTCCACCCCCCTGCCATAGGCAGGGACACCTTCCACTATCCCAGGTTGCTCCAAGGCCCATGCAGCCTGGCCTGGAGCACTGCCAGGGATGGGGCAGCCACAGCTCCTGTGGGCAACCTGTGCCAGGGCCTCACCACCTTTATAGTATAGAATTTCTTTCTAATAGCCCATCTATCCCTGCCTTCCTTCAGCTTAAGGACATTCTTTCTTGACCTGTCAGAAAATTTTTGAGAATCATTGCATGAATGAGTCAGTGTTTTTGGCCCATGTGGCAACATTGTTATATTTTTAAATATCAAACTGAAATACTAATTCTCTGACATACACTATTGAGATATATTTAACATGCCTGTGGAAGCCTTGGCAGTTACTGTGGGAATCTAAAATATTTGAATATATGAGCTAAAAATTTTCTGTTGTGTGTTAAACTTCTGTTGTTTTAGTCATGTTTCAGAACTGTTCCTTTAGATGTGTAAAGCAATTTGATAACTGTATACAATCATGTGCTACCTATCAAGAGTAGCGCAGGTTTAAAATCTTTAAGAAAAGGGTTTTTAATGTCTTCTTTATATTAGAAAGCCAAAATAGGTGATTTAAGTTAATCAGCACTCTAATATTCTAATTTTGATATATTTATTATTTCTGTAAAGAAATTGGACTACCACTTTTTAAGTAGGCCTAGTCAGCCCTTGAATTCTCCTGCATCAACCACAAGTACCCTTGAGAGTTCAGTGTGTGTTGTGTCTGATAAGGTTATCCGTGGAATCTGAGATCATTATTCCTCGGGTACATTCTGTGATTTTCTGAGCAAGAAGCAGCAGTTTTTTTCATAATCATTGTTTTTTTCACTATAACCACAATTTTTAAAATGTCAGGGTGAGGGTTTTAAGTCCAAATTTAATTCTTCTTCCTGCAGGACAAAGCAGTGACAGTGAGGACCTCCCTGTCCTGGACAGTTCGAGTAAATGTACTCCTGTCAAACACATCAATGCATCCAAACCACAGAAGATTTCTCGCTCCCCTGCCAGAGTGATTTCCCCTCACATCAAAGATGGAGAGAAGGATAAACACAGGGAGAAGCACCACCACCAGAATGCTTCACCCAGAGTGTACAAATGGAGCTTCCAGCTCAGTAAGGATTCTTGAAATGACTTGATTACAGAGAATTTGTGAGAAAATTTGTTCTGAAAGAAAAACATGCAAATTTTGAGATTCTAAATTAAGTGTGGGCCTTTTCTGGCGTAGCTATGGAAATGTGTTATCTTTCATACTGTGTCATATCTCTTGAGAAGTCGATTCATTTGTTTAAAATCACCTTGATTAAGCTATTTTTTCTTTTCCTTCCACTTACAGATGAACTGGACAATATGAGCAGCACTGAAAGGATCTCGTTCCTACAAGAAAAACTACAGGAGATACGAAAATACTACATGTCCTTGAAGTCAGAAGTAGCAACCATAGACAGGAGAAGGAAACGATTAAAAAAGAAGGACAGAGAAGGTAAGGTTGAGATTTGCTGTATGATTCCCATGAGGAGTTACTTTGTTTAAAAACGTGTAACTCAAAGCAACTCGAGTTTAACTGATATTTTTGAAGGAAGTGTTACCATCTGTTTGCATAGATTTTTAGAAAGAATGTTTGTGGCTTTGTGACTTGAACCTAACAGAAACGTTTGCTGTCTGTTTTATAACTGTGTACTAGAAACTTGGACTACCTAGTGCAAGTGTTTTCAATTACTGCAACAACTCATCTGAATTACCTTTTCACTAATTGGGTAAGGCTAATCCTGTGTCTGTAAACACAGTAGTGAAAGCAATTGGCAAAAACTCTGTATCAGTTTTCTGTGCCTGTGCTGCTGCTTTGATGTCTTTAAACAACCTAATAACCAAGGAAGCCTTCCTTGTGAGCTGTAACCTTCGATAACCTAACGCTGATCTGTTGTTCTGTGTGTTCAGTGTCACATACAGGAGCATCCATGTCATCTGCTTCATCAGACACTGGAATGAGCCCCTCGTCATCCTCTCCTCCCCAGAACGTGCTGGCTGTCGAATGCAGGTGATAAACATTTCTCTGCCTTGCCTGCAGCTTGCTGCCATGGACATAAACCCTGAAATTCAGCCACAGAAAGCACTCAACTGGTTTGACATTGCCAAGTATATCCTGTACACACTTCCACTGCTGGACTGTACCTGTTCCCCCCTCCTACCCTCTTCTTTTGTTTAATTTACTGTTCAGAGAACTTAAGCTCATTGGTAACTGAAGGTTTGTAGGCACAACGTGACATCCTTGTCATTGTGTTTGTTTTTGTTTGTTTGTTTATTTGTTGTTTTTTTTTTTTCTTAACACAGAGAAAGGGCACTTATCAAATTTGAAAAGTTATGTCCAATGAAGCATTCAGGTGTTCTAGGGTGATCTTAAAAAAAAAGCAAGTGCACCAAGCAGACATCAGAGTATTATCCAAAAGAACTGAGTAACTGCTGCACTTTCACCGAGCTGTGGGTAACTCTTGGTGAGTAGTTCCTCTTTGTGGAAGCACTTGCTATATAGAACTGCCAAAGTATGTGTTCAGCAATGTGCCCAGTTTTAAAGCTGTAAATGGGACAAAATAAATTGTGAAAGGAAGTGTAGTTGACTGAAAACTACAGTTGTAATAAGTCTTCCACTTTTTATAGGATTTTTGAGCACACAATTATGCAAATGTTTTAATGTTTATTAATGTTTACAGTGGAATTGTGAATAGGTTTTCAGTGGACTATCTTATCCCTTGACAAAAATATTTTGTCTTTTTTCTATGTAATTTCAGAGTTTTTATTTTGTTACAAAAAGACGAAAAATGAATATATAACAACAATGAAGTTATTTAACAAGATTTCTAAAGCTGAAATTTTTGTGTAAAATAAGGTATCTTGCAACTTGTTAAATATATTTATTCAGACATTGGATGTTGTATTTTTATGTATTTTTTAAAATATTAATAAAATTGGAAAAAAAAAATTCTAGGTTAGTTCACTCTTTGGACAAAACATCCTTATCAGTTCTGGCTCTTCAGGAGGAGTTATCCAGTACCCAAGCCTGTACTTCCAATGGGTCTGTCTACACATCCTCCACCACACAGATCTGCCAGCAGGCATCTGGGTTAAACTAAAACTTTATTTGGAAACTTTGGCAGTCCTAGTACTTAACCTTGTTTGGAGGAACAAAATCTATTGGGTTGCCCTTAAGATGCTTTGTCACAAGTTCTTGTGTTTGCTGTACTGCCGAATAAATTTATATCTCCCAAAGTTGAGATGCACCAATAAAGTAAAGCAACTGTGTGTGCTCTGCCTGTGGATTGTCCCACGGGCAGATGCAGTTTGTAAATAACTCTTCCAAACCCATGTATTTAAAGCAGTTTGCATATACATTATGTATAAAAAGTGATTTTTTTAATCAATTTTTTTATTCATGTTTGTACATTGAAAGGGGGCCTGAACCCCTTTTTCTGTGTTTAATATGCTGTAGAGTAATAACATAGATGCTCTAGACTGTATATCAGGATATTCTGGTTCCACACGGCAGAAGGTCAGGAGGAAACACTAGTGATGGCGTAGCATTACTAAAATTGATGTTTCTTGAAATTTCATTTTACAACATTTGTCAACTTGTGATTCCAATTCCTTCCATTTTCGCAGAAAATTAAAGAAAAAGTACTCTTGTAAATGCACTTTTTCTGTCTTTTCTTAAGCAAAGCAGAACTATTTCAATGTAAGACAAATATGGAGCTCACTAGACAGCGCTAATAAAGGCCATGTTTTAAACATAGGCTTTAGATTCTATTTTTATTTAAGTGATTGTTCTTGTAAATGTCTGGACTTTAACCTAAATAGGAAAGTTAATCTCCATAAATTACTGTAAAGACTTTTTTCAGAGCTAACTTTTACTGTTAATCTTATAATAGCTACGAATAAAAAGCAATACTCATTTAAAAGGAAGTAACATGGGTCACATGTTTAATATTTGCAGAAGCAGATCTAAAATCTGGGGAAATAACAGGATTAATTACATGTTGTGCAGATCTCTGGTATCTAACCTGTGTGCACACTGTGAGATCTTGAACAGGCACAGAGGATGGAGGAGCTCCTGCTTGTCTGCACCTTGGCGTGGATGATCCCCACGTATGCTCTCAGCTGACTGCTGCTCCCTGTCTCTTAGGAATGTTTAAAACACTGCTTGGAAGGCTCCAGGTATGCTCCCATGGAACATGGAAACCCATTCCAGCCCACTGACAGAGAACTTGCTCCCTTGCTTTCTCTTCCACTTCCTTCCCTTGCACTGTTCACCCCAAAAACAACTGGCAAAATTTATTCTGGCCCAGCACTAAACCTGCAGGAAAAGGTGGACTTTCTGCCAAGCCATTGGCAAAGCCTCCAGCATGTCACTGATTTCCTGGTTTTATCTTTCTGGGAAGGAGCATATGAGATTATTCAGTACATGTTTGCAGTAGTTCCCTATGATGTTTAAAAGTATCACAGGGGAGAGAAGATTTAACTGGTACCATTGGGCTGTCCTGGATTACAGGTCAAATCAAAAAGAAACCCTAATAAAATTTAAAATTTCTAACTTTACAATAATCCCCTAATTGATGCTTTGTTGACGTAATATAAATCCCAAAGTGTCTTCCACTAAATGAAAGATTATGCTGTTGAAGATATGGTAATTATGATTATACAGAATTGGGATTTTTTTAAAAATAAGAGATTAGGTATTATGTTTCAAATAGCAAGCAAAAATAAAATACCCTTGTGGCAGTCTTTGTGCTGTTCTCCTGCCTTGTGATCTCCTACAGGTTTTCCTCAAAATGATGCTTGTTATTTCAAGCTTCCTTAGCAGGAAGAAAAAGAAAACAAGTGGGATCCAACACTGTTAAAAAGAACAGGGTTGTAAGAGAATCAGACTCTTCCCTAATTTCCTGCAATTTGTACAAAGAACTGGCAGATTTCTGGCAGATTTCTTATTTTTGTATTAGCATGTATCTGAAAGATGGAAAAACTTGGAAAACTTGGTTTCCATGCAAGGACATAAGGTAAGATTCATTTCCTTACTTGTTTCAGTTTTCACTTTTTTTCCATCCAGCGTATTAGCTGCATTTGTACTAATGACTTTTTATTTTCTAATGTGAAAGTTTAGCAACAACCAGTTAAGTCCCTGCTTGTTCTTGGCTCCTCCGTCAGGTTGCTGGTGGCTGAGAAAGTTTATCTTGCTTAATCAGCCTGAACAGATCAGGCAGGAGAAGCAGTAACTGTCAGAACAATAATAACAAGTCATTGTTTTGACAGAGGTTAAGCAGATTTTCAGTAGTAATTACCAGTGAAAGAAAAGCATAACAGGGGCAAAGAAATGTGTGTCTTCATGAAGGATGATGCATCTGACCTTCACAGGCAGCAGCAGAAAAGGTCATTAAATCACTGTTCATGCTTTTGTGCATGCTTGAATCTAATTTTTTTAAAGGTGCACTATTACAATAGACAGAAAAATTTTAAGTGGGTTCATATTCTCATTTTTTTGTAGGGGGAGCCTTGCAGTAATGGCTGCCAAAATTACTCAGGATGGCTTTGATGTGGAGCAGGAGAGAGAATCTGAATCTAAGGATTGGCAACTCCTGTGCCTCAGTCAGGATACCCACTGCTGAGAGAGCCTTCTCTCTCCAGACAGGTTTGTCAACCAGATGGAATGTCACATTAAAAAAATTAATACTTTCAGAACATGTTCTTTTCCCCATTAAGAATATTCTTGGATAGCTGGAGCAGACAAACGGATTTTTGGGCAGGATTTACTGGAATTCTTTCGCAGCAGTAAGTTTAAGAAATACTGTTGTCTTCTTTTTAAGAAAAGAACAGGTTTGGTGTGATGTCTTGAAAGAAATCTGACATGAGCCAGGAGCCGGATTTACCAGCTGAAATAAGAGATTAATGTGTTCACAAAAGTATATTGAGCTGTTTACTTCACTGTGCCCCTGCCTTTGCAGAAGTTATGCCCTGAAATCTTGGTTTATTTTTCCTTCTCTGTTCCTGGGATTTTACTATTTGCTACAGCATGCAGGATGAAAGCTCTGGAGATGTGGGGAACATAATAAAATAGTGGAACTGAAGGGGATGTTGCCAGAGGCTGACTCACTGTAATTCCAGGGCTTAGGAAAATGACATTTTATAATTAGCTCACACTATGAAGCTGTTGCTCTCAAATTTTGAGAAAATCTCTCATTCTCCCATATTACCTCACACCAAATAGGATGGATTTTTAAGAGGTCTCAGAGTTTAAAATTACGCACCTTTATCAGTTACCACTGAGTAGCTGGGATTTATTTGGGGTCTTTTGTTTGCTTTGGAGGTCTGTGAGTTCCCCAAATTCCACAAGCATTTATTGGTCCCATCCATTCCTTTGGAGGAATATGTAAATTCAGTTTTTGTGTTCCAGTGCTTTTGGTCTGAATTTGTGCTTGTTTTAATGCTTCTGAGTGGTGGGTTTTGTGATTTGCCACAGCCCAGTGACAAATACTCACTGTGTCGTCATTTAAAGAATACTGGAAGGCTAAAACTGTGTCAATTGGGAAAGCAGATTTTCTAAGAATAGGTCTTGACTGATGTTGTCTTTGTTTTGAATTATCTTTGCTATTTATGCTGCTATTCTGCTCCTTCACATTGCAGAGAAACCCTAAGTTCTGGCTCAGAGCAGGTTGGTTCTGCTTCAGCCCTGCAGCTGTTTACATTGGTTAGCACCCTTATGGTGTTGCTTATCCCATCCCAAGAGTTTTCCAACGTGAGAAAGTGTCTTTGTTTGGTGACACTTGGCTTTAATGCACCAGCACAGCTCACTCAAGGCAGTAACCACAGAAGCTTTGCTGTACTTTCCCTGTTTGAGTGTTTGCCAGCAGAGAAAACCTACCCCGGAGCTCTGCTGCAGCTGTGACAGCCTGCAGGTGGCTGTCACTTACGTGTTTAACTCTCACCCTGAGCCTGTCGTGAGGGACTCAGTGCTCTGGGTTGGCTGCTGTGGCTTTGGTGATGTCTCTCTCCTTTCCTGCTGTTCAGAGTAACCCAACGACATTTCCATTCCAGCACTGTCGGTGTCTTCAACTATTCCTAAACTCCTTCTCTAATCCCTCATCTGGGTACAGCTTGACCTAATTTACCATGCTCCTGCCAGCTATTCTAGTTTCTTAAGGAGGGGTAGGATGTGGAATTTGTATGAAATACTTTTGTTATATTGCACAAGAGTGTTTTTTCTGTTTTAACAAGGTACTTGTTTATGTGTGTAGCTTAAAACCTCTCTTGATGCTCCTTTATTTCCCTTATGAATAAATAAAGCTTTTTAAATGAAAGAAAATGAAAGAAAACCCCCAACCCTTGATTTCTTCTGCACATGCTCTGTTTCCCACCCTGCAGGTTAGCACTGTGTGCCATCCCAGTGGCATAGAGGGGCAGCAGCTTGGGGACAGTGGCTGCCCTCAGGTGGCAGAAAACAGTCGTTTTCTGATAAGGAAGTGTTTTGGCAGTGGAAGTAGTAAGAAGTAAAATTATTTGCTGGTCTGTGTAGGTTATTTGAGTGTGTTCAACTCGGCATGTGAGAGCAGCCCCACTTAATCCTGTGGGAATAATTATGGAATAATGTTATCCACAGGCAGTGCAGGAGGGAGCTGATTTTTGTGACTGTGATTTGGCTGCTGCTGCTGCAGTTCTCCTTGTTTGCTGCTTTTCCTTTGGAGAACCCTGAACAATTTATGAGAATGTGATTTCTGGCTCGGAGGCACTTTGCAGCATCCCTGTGCAAGGTAACACCTCTCTGTGTCTTTGAAGGATCGGCTGATGTTACATTGAGCCCAGAGCTGGTTTCCTGTAACACCTTTACTGTTGGGATGTCCCAGTGCACAGGGATAACATTGTTCACTGCATCCCCTGCAATGTCCTGCCTGCCCCAGAGCCTTGCTGGAGCTGGGGATGTGCAAGCAAGCAGTGAAATGTGTTGTCCTTCTTTCCAAGTCTTCCATAAGACATTATCTTATGTCTCTGGAGAATCACAGAACAGTTTGGATCGGAAGAGACTCTTAGAGATCATCTGCTTGCAACCCCTCCAGGGATATCTGTGTCTCTGAGCAGAGGGTGACCCTGCCCATTTCCTGCTTCCCCAGGATCTATCCTCCAAGTGCCTTCTAGTGTGACCCAGCCACCTCCCTGTGCCTTTTGGCACACCCTGGTGCAATATGGCCAGTAGTACAATACAGTTGAGTTGGAAGAAGTACTCAATAATGTATTTCCCCTAATCTAATTCCAGTTGTTGTAAAAATGCTGTACATGTGCATGTTACCTGACATTTATTGTAAATAACATGCTGCTCCCTGACACCAAAACGCAAAGAAGCATGAAGTTCAGGTAAAACATAATTTAATAAACCCTTTAATATTAAGCAGAATTGTAACTTCTGGAGTTCTTTTAATGCTGTCCTCTGGAAATTCAAGGTGCAGGCATGATGCAGGTTCAGATGTCACAAGCTCTGATTGCTTTTGCAGCGCTTAGAGTTTGGGCCAGACTCATTCAAGAAATTTCAGAGCGGAGCTTAATGGATTTCCTGAGATTTGAACTGGATTCCTCAAATGCCATGTGCTGACTTCCCAACCTAGGAAAATGCTGAAAAAAGAGCTGTTGCTAAGCTCCAGTTGCCTGAGTGGGATATGTCAAGAGCACAGAGGATTTGCCTCCTTGCTCTGAAGCCCCAGCCACACTCAGTGTTTCACCCACACTCCCTGACAGAGCACTGCAGTCACTCCTTGCCTTCCAACAGAGCTCACTAGTTGAAGCTCTCAGCAGGGGATTACATAAATTGGGGCTTTGCTTTTATCCTGGAGAGAATTCAAGGAGTCTCTATTATAATCTTCCAGCTGATTGATCTGATGGCTCTGCCAGTACTGCTGCTGTCCAGGGCACTGTGGAACAAGGCTCTCATTTGACCCTTGATGCTGAAATGGTTCTGGTTTCTGTGGGCTGCTGAGGAATTGTGTGTGTTTCCAGAAGGAAGGATCCGTGTTCCTGTCGCTGCTGCAGTGAGCATCTCCTCCAAATGAGTGTCTGTTTACCAGCTCGGTTTCATTGAGCCGGTTTTTGGCAGGCTGCCCTCCTGCTCCCTCCCCTCCCACCTCCACTCACTTTTTCCACAGCTTTCTCAGTACTCCTTCCTCAGCAACATTCCATTTTCACCTTTTGCTCCGTCTTCCCTCAGAGTTGGGCCCATTCTTGCACCTATTGTGCCTCGGCAAGGTGATTCACCTCCTCTTGACACCCCTTAAGAGCATTTAAGAAAATGCTGTTGTCTTTCTGTTAGGGTCCAGAGTAAAACCATAATCCCATTTTTATTATTTATTTTTATCACCTGGATGGTGTAGTTAACTGGATGCACTTTATTTCCAAATAAAATACATCTGTATCATCTGTATGCAAGCTGTCACCTGGATTTGAAAGATAGCATTTTTTTGGAGTGAAATAGAGCTTGGAAAAAATGAGTTATCAAAACCTGAAAGTGGGTAATTTATTACCTAAGTCCCTCTAAAACTTGCTTAACCTTTTGTTCAGGAAATCTGTCTTAATACTTAAATACATTCTTACTCCCAAATACTGAATTTTTTTTTTTTTTTAACCCCCCCCCCCCCCGCCACTTTAGCCCCAAGGTGCTTTGTTCAGAAGATGTGAAAATCCTCCACTTCCATCAGTTAAACTCTTCAGGCACTTTTCTGAGCAACTGTGTACATGAAGATCCAGTGGAAATTCTCAATCATAGATTACTTTCAAATGTTTAACAAAAAGAGAGCTGCTTTAAGTAAAGCCTGCAGTCTTTACTATGGCTGTATTGATTCTTAATGGCTGCAACATTTGTGGCCTGGTTGTAGCAAACACTCTGTGCAGTTTTAGCCTGATCTTCCTTTGAAAAAACAGGGCATTGGAAACTTGCTGCCTTATTTGGGCTGGTTTTTAGCCTTCCCTATTTCAGAGTGAGCTCTTGCCCATCTCCAAGGTAACAAGGCACAGGCAAAGTAAGAAAGAGCTGTGATACAGTGAGTACTAAACACAGGGATGTGAGACAGGAGGTTCCTTCCACCTTTGCAGGCACAGGGATCCCAGGGAGAGCTGGAGCAGCTCTAAGCAACAGCGCAGAGCAGTGTGCAAGTGCAAGGGGCAGAGGCATTGTGCTGCCCTCAGGGGCCAGGAATCCAGAGCCTGGACAGCCGAGAGTCTGAGTAGTAATAATAAAAAAAGGGAGGAAATTATTCCTTCAAACTTCTGCTGGAAATAAAAAGCGTGAGAAGGTAACAACAAAAGTATTCCTGTCCTTTCTGTTCCTTGCTGTTGCTTCTCTGTGAGTAACAGAACCTGGCAGCTGACATGAAATAGCTTTGGTTCACTCCTCATCACCTGTAATCTCAAAATTGGTGATCCTGATGTTCAGTTGCCGTTGATTCCTGGATTTTATGAGTTAGAACTGAAGAACAGAGTGCCTGTTCACTGTCATTCCCCTGCACTAACTGCAGGATTTCAGCTGCCAGGATCCTTCCAAAGCATTGCTGTGTTTCCTAACCCAATCCAGCTGCTTTCCTAATTTCACTCTGGGCTCATGCACCAGCAGAACAGACACTGCGCTGTGCAGACGCAATTTTTCCTGCTGGCATTGACACAGACAAAGGAGAAAACTGCAGCAAGCTCAGTGTTCAGAGTGCATCAGGCCAGGAAGCTGGGTTTGGAGTACCCTATGGGGTTCCCCGAGGGAAACAAGGAGCGCACAGGAGCTGCCTTAGGCGAAGTGCTGCTGCTGCCACTCTGCCCTGTAAATGACAGGGTGAGGCACGAGGCAAAGATAACCTGGGGCAAGGCTGGCAGGGCACCCCTGCCTGAGCTCTTTCTCTGGCATCTGGCAGCTCCTAAAGCAGCAATGAACAGAACTCTGGAGCAGCTGCTCAGCAAAGAGCCCCCAGCAAACAAACACTGCTTTCAAGCAGGATCCCAAAAATGGCTCTTTGGAAAGAACACACATGTGTATGGCTCCCATTGATTTTATTTGCATTAAATAAAAAAGTGTATTCCCCATCGTACGTTGATTCATCTCAACCAGTCTCAGCAAAAGGCAGTTGAGCCCTCCCACCACCCCTGAAATTCAGACACCAGTCTGGGCCCTGGGAAAAGTAGTATCCGCATCATTCCCTTGTGGAAACAAACTCCACTGCCAGGCCACCACGACTGAGCTCCTGTTTAACCCTTCCTGGCTCCCACTGCCTGAGCAGCACCCACAGCTCTGCTCTGAGCTGCTGGACACACAGCCTGACAGTAGGAGTCCCCAAATGTGTTCTTGCCCAGGGAACACCAGCACAGCTTAAGTCTAAGCACAGTGCTCTGGTCTAACGAGGTTGGCTGAGCAGTCCTGCCTTGGCTGCCAGAGCCTCGTTCTGCTGGATGTGGTACTCCTGGAATCTCATGGAGATCCTCTGTGTCATCTTTAGATACTTCTGCAGGCAGTTATCTGAGCAAGTTATCTACAACAGGACAGAAACAGAAGGCTTCAGACAGTAATTAAAGCACTTCCCCAACCAGGACCCAAAACAACAACATAGAGGTGAGTAAATCTCATATTCTTAAGCCTCAAGATGAGGGCAGTAGAAAATGTGATGTTTAGTTTTTGAGGTATGCCTGAAACATCTACCAATATCCGTTCTCATATTGAAGTCTCCATAGAAAACACCTTGGACCTAGGAGCTACCATAATTTTGTCCTTGGGCTCCTCTTGTGGAATTGAACTATATGTTTTGAAATAAATAATAAATCTATTAAATTGGTATGTTTTATTTTAATTCTGTTTACAAACACATACTGGTTTTGACAGCCAAATATGATCTACTCTGCTAGCTCAGTTTAACCCTTTTTTGCCCTTGTTCCTGTTGGCTCTATCAGTCTGCTGGTACCTGCTTGGTTACCCTTCAGCAAAGCCACCACGGTACATCATTTAGCTGGACAGGAAATAAATACCAGGGCCTATTCCACCCACAGTATTTTTTAAATTTAAAGTGTTTCTTTTTCTTTCTTTAAGTGTAGAGAAAGAGTTGTGAGATTATTTCTGAGTTACAGTTCTACCAATTGGATATTCTGTGCCATGGCTCAAAAACTTGCTATCACTGCAAAAGGTGAAAATTCGGGTAGAAAGGAAAGCCTTTGCCTGGGAGATCCGAACTTTCTTTGGTGCTGCTCAAGACAGAGGGATGTGAAAAGCAGAAGGGATGAAAATGACAAAACCCCAGCAGTCCCACATACCACCCCGAACCCGCCCTTCTCTGTCCTCAGCATGGCACCAGCCACAGCCAAACCTGCTGAGCAGGAGTGAAGTCTCCCTAGGAAACAACTTCTGGAACTGCCCCAAGCCTCTCCTGCCAGAGGGACTAGTGTTCATGATGTGGTGCCTGGGAAGTCCAGACTTGCAGTGGGGCTTGTGTAAAGAAAGAGCTCAGAAGCTGGGTTTTTTCAAGTGTAGAATCCCAAAGGAGATGCATGGAGGTATTCATCTCAATTATTTAATAAGAAACTACAGCTTTAAAGAGGAACATGGGAATTTCCACACCAGACAGACCAGTGTCTATTTAGACTAGTGTCCTAGTCTAGAGGCAGGGTCTCTGCAAAAAATCCCATAATGGATATTATGGGCAGAATTTCCCATAACAAAGTTTCTTCCTAGTTCCACTGTTAGCAGATGGCTCTTGTGCTACCAGACACAGACCCTCTGCAATCCAAAGATGCAAAAAAGGCAGGTCACGATCAAAAAATGGTTTGGGTTGGGAGGGACCTTAAATATCTCATTCCAAGCTCCTGCCATGGGCAGGAACACCTTCCACTAGACCAGGTTTCTCCAAGAATCTAAGAATATTTTTTGGACCTAAATAATCTTTAATCCAGAATAATTATGATCTGTAATAGAATTTCTCTAAAGCAGATGCAGAGATTAGGGAAAGAAGAAATCTGCCTTGGGAAGCTAAGAGAGCTTTGTTCAGGGCGGCAGAACCAAAGCTGAAAGGAGACATGAGTTTTGCCTGCAGTGAGGAGATGAACTCCAAGGAGGCAGAAAATGCTCAAAAACAATGGTTGGTTTAAAATGTTAGTTGTTTTTTTCCTTTTTTTTTCCCCTGCCAGCAGAGTCAAGCAAAGGTTATTAGATTTTTAACCAACAATATGATTAGGCTCTGAAATAGCCTCTCAACAGGAAAGGAGAAGCAAAAACATGCAACTAATCTTATGGAGAGCTTAATCTTTTTAGCAGATGACGAAATGAGGGAGCTCCCCGCAGTGCAGGGAAGTGGATTTAACAGCCAGAGCTGCGTTCCCATGACTCACTACAAAGCAGGAACGTGGGCAGGCAAACAAATATTTCAGCAGGATTCTTCAAAGAATGAGATGCAGGCTGTAGGTGGGCAACTTCCATGTCCATGGAGTTACTATCCATGAGAAGCTAAGGCACAAGAACCTCCACTAACAGCTCAGGGAATGAAACACATGGAATTGCAATGAGCAGCCAATACTCAGTGGAGACTGTGTGTATAGTACTGACAGCCATTTGTAGAATGGTTTGGGTGGGAAGGGACCCTAAAGAGCATCCAGTTCTACCCCCCTGCCTTGGGCAGGGACACCTTCCATTAGACCTGGCTGCTCCAGGCCCTGCCCATGCTGGTCTGGAGCACTGCCGCAGATGGGGCACTCGCTTGGAAACAACATGCCAGACACCCACACTCCACTGAAGGCTGCTGCCTGGCTTTGGAGCCAGTTGAAAGATCATCAGCTCTAAGTTGCTTCCAAAACTGGAATGCTGCACAGCAGTTCTACCAAAGGGTCACGAGAAGCCATTACCTACCTCTTCTGGTTTCACATCTCTGCTAGTGAAATCCTTTATGCAATCCAAGAAGCAATTTTCTGTAAGTTTATTGTATGTGCCAAGAAACTCCTTGAACTGTTAATAAAAATTGGACAACGAATATTAAAAAGAAAATCTGTGCTAATTTTTCTTACACACAATTGCATGGGCCAGCTGGTGACACTAAATCTGAGGGACAAGTCACTAGAAAAATTTACTCTCAGAAATTTCAGCCAAAAAGGTGCTTGTACTCAAAACATGCTGTTTGTCAATAGTCAGCTGTTTAAATTTTGGTTGTGTTAACTCAGATGATAACTCAGAGATTTTGCCCTTCCCCATGCCCTACACCTTTCACTCCATGTGACAGAGCAGCACAAGACTTTCAAAGCCACCCCTCGCAAATGCAGCATCTCACCTGCTTGATCTGATCAGACTCCGATATTTGTCCAGCCATGTTCCACCGCCGGCAATTCAGTCACCTAAAGGTGAGGATAAAAGTCAAGTTTTAAATAAACATAAACTGCAACGTTTTACATCAGAATGGATTCTTATGCATCCTTGAAGGATGTTTAAATGCAACTTTGCTAGCATTTCACTCAAAGGGAAGTTATCTTTTGGGAATGTATTCAGTTAAAAGACCATCCAAGGTAATTCCAGGTAGGAAACCTTGCAAGATCCACCTGTTAACTGCTGTCCTTTAAACACTTGTAAGGCATTTCTAACAGCTAACATTACTTATAAAATACCTTGTTTATTTTTAAGTGCTGTCAAATTTACTAAATAAACTAAGGCAGGAGGTAGGGAAAAAGCAAAGCCATAACACTTTCTAGCCTTAGAGTTTCAGTGACTTTAGATGTGATCTGTAAAAATCATATCTAAAGGAAAAAAAGCAAAAATAAACTGGCAGTCACTGAACAAATGCAGCACAAGGTGCAGGGCCTGGTTTCTGTGTAGCTGCACCAAACACCTGAACTACAGCAAATGTTGTGGTCATTGACTGTAGTGAACTAAATACAAGAAAAACACAGAATGAGAATGGCTTTAAAGGAATGAAACAGACAAAGAAAAAGGGAAGAAGTAAACAGCCGTGGATCCAAGAATTTAAACAAGCATCCTCAAGGAAGACTCACATTCCTAACCCAATATACTGAACACGTTAAGGCTTGAAAGCATCCCTGCAGGTTTCCTAGAATACTGAAACCTTGTCTTCCTTTTCCCTTAATTTCCATGTTACCTAAGACCTATAATCACAGATGATAATGCAAACTACTCTCACATGTTGACAAGAAAAAGCTCCTTCAGTTTAATTCAACTTGTGGAAGAAAAATAAATGAGCTTGAAGTGCAATCACTTGGGGAAAAAAAGTAGTTCATTTAGCCCTTTAGCAAGGGCTACTTACAATTAATCTTCTATTATACTTTGCCAATTTTTGGGCAAGACATTCCTGTTATAGAGAGCTTTAGCTACTGCAGTATCTCAGCAGGGGGAAGGGAAAGGGGTACACAAGCTGCCTGAACATGAACACACAGAAAGTAACAATTATTTCTACAACAGGAAGAAAATGAAGCAACTAAAAATAGCACCAGGGAGCTCTCACCAGGGTGAACTCTCCCTACAACCCCTCCCAGCAGCACAGGGATTGTGACATCTGCCTCTTAACATCACACATCTTATCCCTGCACAGGGAGCCAATTCAGGGATTGGAGGCCAAGGGCACAGATGATTCTGGGATGCAAGATGCATTCCTCATGGGCAGACAGGTTGCACAGGTTGTTCTGAAGGAGAACCTACAGGATAGACTGGTTAAGAGGAAACAAGGTTTCATTCAGGTTGTCACTGAATCACAGACTGGTTTGGGTTGGAAGGCACCTTCAAGCCCATCTCATTCCACCCTCTGCCATGGGCAGGGACACCTTCCACTCTCCCAGGTTGCCCCAAGCCCCATCCAACCTGGCCTGGAGCACTGCCAGGGATGGGGCAGCGACACCTTCTGTGGGCAACCTGTGCCAGGGCCCCACCACCCTCACAGGCAAGAATTCTTTCCCAACAGCCCATCTAACCCTGCTCTCTGTCACTGCAAAGCCAGTACCCCTTGTCCTGTTGCCCTATGCCCTTGTCCAAAGTCCCTCTCCAGCCTGTCTCCTCTATCCTAAACCTCTCATTTGTTGTAGGAGAATGGACATGCCCATCACCTGGGAGAACTACTGAGAAGTGGTGGCAACTCCACTCTCTCATTTCTCAGCCTGTGAGAAAACAAGACCAGTGACAATTTTCTCAGATCAGGTTATGTAGATAATTAAACAGAAACTGCAGGGAGCAGGAAAAGCTTTTGTCCTCTGCCAAACGCGGGAAGCTCAAAGCTTCAACTGTTGGTACCATTTTCTCACACTCAGCTGTTGCCTCATGATTTGTGTTTATAGCAAACCTTATCTCTGTCTTTCTGTGACTAATCTGGCAAGATTGGAAATGGCAGATTGAAGCTGTAGTTTCACAAAGCTTTGACACCTGGGAAAGTCTCTGATTTATATCAGCACTAGGGCACTATCTGATCTGAAGTGCCTGGAGCTCTCGTTCCTGTACAGGTATTTCACACATTCCACAGTGCAGGCAGTGCAATTACACAGCTCTGCTGCACCTTTGGCTATAAATCACAGCCTTACACCTCAAAATGAGCTACTGAACATTCCCAGGAATGTGCAAATCTGATTTGTTCTAAAGTCTGTTAAATGTATTATTTCAAGATTTCCTGCTGCTTCTCCCCTTTCCCTCCAACTCTGAAAAAAGCTTTAAAAAGGGTGATGAAAGGACCCACTCCAGAGCTCAACACCTCGACCAACCCACTGCAGACCTTCCCACAGAGGTGTTCACACCACTCCTGCACGGTTCAGGTTTAATCCTACAGAGCCTGAAGGACTTTCCTCTGGGCTAAACATGATTTAAAAATTCAGCATCGCTCTTCTAAACAAGGATATTCACACTGCAGGAAGCAGAAGTCTCTGAATAAACCTCAGCTGCAAGGGCCACATGGTCGGGGTGTGCAAGACAAAGAATAAAAATACCAAGTCAAAAGAATTGTGTCAAGGTAAACTCCCCACAGCTGTAGAGAAAGTTCTTTTATCATAGGGGATTACTAGGCTACAACTGGATTGACATCAGAATTTAAAAGAAACTCAAACTAATTGATTTAAGGAGGGCAGAGGCACTTAATGAAGTGAGGACAGGGTGAGATGAGAGTAGCGCTGGTCAGGATTTGAATTACCAGGTGTAGCTGGTGCACAGGTTGTTATCATTCACTATCTCCTGGATTTGGCCTGATCCGGCTCTGAGGCGGTCAGAGGTAGAAATCGAATATCAAAGGTGAGTTACCAGAGCCAGCCTGACCTCAGGCACCAGGGGAGCCTCTCTGAGCTCACTGAACACGTGTATGAACGTCTGCCCTGACAGAAAGTACACACTTTCTGTGCAATCACTTGGGGAAAAAAAGTAGTTCATTTAGCCCTTTAGCAAGGGCTACTTACAATTAATCTTCTATTATACTTTGCCAATTTTTGGGCAAGACATTCCTGTTATAGAGAGCTTTAGCTACTGCAGTATCTCAGCAGGGGGAAGGGAAAGGGGTACACAAGCTATTTTCTCTCCTATATTAGCACTCTCCTATTTAAGTGAGATCACACCTGGCTGACGCTTCAGACCCAATAAAAGCAAAACCTGAGGTTAAAATAACTTCACGTCGAGCTTTATTTTGTCATTTCAATTTACTTCATCCTCCAGTTCTCCCTTCCAAGGGCACCTTGAGTTCTCCCTCGGTAGTCACTCGCTAAGCCAAGCCCGACCCAACACGGGCCACAGAGGGCCCTTATCCCCACCTAGCCGCTCGGCACTGGGAAAACCCAGGAGCAGGGACGGGATTTCCCCATCCAGGGCCCTCGGGAGCGGCTCCCGGTCGCTCCCGCTACCTCAGGAGTGCTCCTGGCGCCTCACGGGCCACGGCAACGCTCCCGGTCCCTCACGGGCTCTCCCAGGCCACGGGAACGCTCCCGGTTCCTCCCGGTCCCTCAGGAACGCTCCCGGTCCGTCACGGGCTCTCCCGAGGCACGAGAACGCTCCCGGTTCCTCAGGGTCCTTCCCGGTCCCTCAGGAACTCTCCCAGTCCCTCACCCTCCCCCCGCCCAACACGCGCTCGAGGCCCACGCGCACTCACCGCCCCGCGCGCCAGCCCCGCAGATTCGCCGCGCGCGCGCGAGGGGGCCCCGCCCCGCACGGCTGCGCAGATTCGCTACGGGCCTGCGAATCGGCCGCGCGCGGACTCGCCGCCCGATTTACCTTCTCGGGGCGCGCGTTTCCCGCCGGACGCTGTTGAGGGGCGGACGCGCGTTTCCCGCCGGACGCCGTTGAGGGGACGCCGTGGCCATGGCACCGCGCACTTCCGGTGCCGGCGGCGGGAGCGACTTCTGATGCCGGGCTGGGACAGCGAGATCGGGGCTGGGACAGCGGGAGTGGGGCTGGGACAGCTGGAGAAAGGCTCTTTCAGGGACGGCAGCCGTGCCCGCGACGTGGGAGGGAACCTCTCCCCGGAGCCTTCAGGTTCCCTTCCCAGCCCGCACGGAAGCAGCTTTGAGAAAGCTCCGCTCCCCGAACCCCTCAGACTTCCCCCATGGAAGCGGAGAGCAGCTTCAGCCCCAGCGAGGACTCCCTGGGCAGTCTGACGGCGGGCGATGTGCTGATCCGCTCCACAGCAGTCCGCATGGAGAAGCCCCCGGCCGGCGGCCGCGGCAGGAAAGTGACCGTCGCTGTCCAGAAACTCCGTGACCGTGCCTCTCCCTGCCCGGGGGATTTGGCTGCAGACGGAGCTCTCTGCGTTTCCCCGGCCACGGTGTCAGCCTGGGCTCCGTGCGGGGCAAGAACCTCCCGCGTGTCCCCCAGTGCCGCTCCAGGTGCGTCAGTGACCGTCGGGTTCAGCTCAGGCTTGTGCTGAAAGCGCTGAGAGGTGATTTCAGCCATGGAGGAGTTTTGTAATTAAGGAATCTTTGTATTCTCGTAGTACAATTGTCAGCACTCTTTGTTTTCCCAAACTGTTTTGCACATGGAAAGCGAGTTTTGCAGGCTGTGAGGCCCTGGCACGTGTTGCACAGAGAAGCTGTGGCTGTCTCATCCCTGGCAGTGTTCCAGGCCAGGTTGCATGGGGCTTGAAGCAACCTGGTCTGGTGGAAGTTGTCCCTCTCCATGGAAACAAGGATGTTTAATCTCTTTTAAACATCCCTGTTTAAAGGATGTTTAATAATGTTCTGTTTTTCAGAGTTTTCCCCATTCTGTAAATCAAGTTTCTCATTCAGACTCCCAGAATTCGTTGACGTTTTTAAGCTTCAGCTCAATCTCTGGTCATTTGTATTATGTGGGTCATGATGTGTAGGCATTCAAAGATGAGGGAAATGTGGAGCTGAACAGAAAATGCACCACAAATGATTCTGACTACAATAAAACTGCTTTTATTTTAGGAGTCCTAAGCACAAAGGGATACCCAGAATGTGTGCTTCCAGTCGAAAATTCAGAGCCCATGTTTTTATCCCAAATGGTAAGAAAAGCTGCTGTTGCTTCCTGCAATCCTGAACTAAGAGAACAGTGTTTTCCTCAAAAAGCTGTAGCCCTTCTAAAAGCAGCACAAGATTTTGGCTCAACCTCTTTGCAACAACTGTGCAGCTGCTTTTTCTCTTTGAGTTGCTGCTTATGTGGTGTTATTGCTGATGTGTTTGGAGGGGCTTTGTTTAATACTGAGTGTTAGCAGTGCGTAATTCTCTATGTGTGAGCAACCCTGAATTGTTTGAGATTAGCACCTTGGCTAAACATAGACAGGTGTAGTTTCTGTTCTACTTCTTTGGCCACAAATGAGGAGAATAAACTGACTGAGCACCTAGAATATATACTTTTAATTTGAATTGTGTTTCTAGAGTTTTAGTCTCTAAAATGCCATGTGAATCCTTGACAGCAATGTCCAGATGATTCTGTGGTAGAGGTTGTCACGTCTTGGGCCAAGACCTTTGTGTTACGGTGCGCAAATGATACCGTTTGTGTGCTCAGCAATTCCATCAGCCTCTAAAATTTTGGTTGCCAGAGGCTTTGATCTCTGCTTTTTCTGCTCTTGTTCTGAAGGATTATCCTAGAGAAGCTGCAGCACAAGATGATCCTTCGCGGCTGCTGGAAGATAGCAGAGGACCTGAAGGTAAGACACATCAATCTACTCCTGCAGCCCCTGTTTTTGTAAGAAGAATGATTAATTAAAGGAAAATGGAGCTCTTAGGTATTTTTCTTCATTATGAAACTTCTGAGTGAAAATATTCAAAGGTTGCATTGATAAAAAGATGATGATTGTAACAAACATTCTTAAATTTTGCATATTTTACTTCATTCTTGCTGGCATTACGCTCTTGTGATTAACTGAGTGGGACTTCTGCCAGTGTACCAGAATGCTGAGATTCCTTTTGTTAACCAAACTATTCATGTATCTGAATAGACAGTTTGGGGAAGGGGCTTGTTTCAATGCATTTTCCCTTGTGAGTAATTGTGCCACAAAGGCATATTTTTCTTCAAGAAGCCTATACCAAAAAGTGTATTTTTTAATCCTTAAGAATCCTAAGAAATCAAAAAGTCAGTGTTTTTTTCTTCAATTTCTGAATCTGTGAATTTCAGTCAGATTTAGGGAAGTGAAGGCTTTTTAAGGAAGATACACTTCTGCAGGTTTCTTGGATATCTGGGGCTGTATAGAGGGAAGAAACACAAATCAATACTTTAGTTTCCTCTTTTACACTCACAGGCAGCAGCTACCTGGCTTACCAGTATTTGTTTCCCCTGCCCAGCAAACAGTGGGTGAGGGAGAGCCTGCAATCCTTTTAGCATGATTTGCACCTATTAAGAAAATCTATTGTATTTTATGATGATGGTAGGGTATGTTGGTTTTACTTGTCCCAGGTTTTGCTAGCGCAGGGGGCCACAAAGATGGCTCCTGTGTGAAGCTTCTCGAAGCCTTCGCCATGTCCAGCTCTGAGGTGATGGACATGCGGCTGGCCAAGCCTCGGCCAATTAGAGATGTTGGTCACGCCTCTGTGAAAAACATATTTAAGAAGAAATCTAAGCAATGGGTGCACGCACTTTTCCTTAGCCAGAGGAGGAGGAGTAGGTGAGAGTATGTGAGGGAAAACAACATGGAGAGACCAAGGTCAGTGGAGAAGGAGGGGGAAGGGGAGCTCCAGGCACCGGAGCTGTGCAGCCTCTGCAGGCCGTGGTGAGGCCATGGTGAAGCAGGGGGTGCCCCTGCAGCCCATGGGGGCCCACGGGAAATGCTGAGATCCACTCGCAGCCTGTGGGGAGATGCCCCACACTGGGGTGGGTGGATGCCTGGAGGAAGCCGTGGTGCAGCGGGAGTCCCAGTGGAGAGAGAGGCCTTGCTCCCGAGATGGAACAGCCTGGCCTCGGAGGACGAGGGACCCCACGCCACAGCAGTTTTGGGAGGACTGTCTGCTCGTGGAGGGAGCTTATGTTGCAGCAGGTTCGGGCGGGCTACTGTTTGTGAGATTGGGACCCACAGCTATGCCGAGGAAGACTCCTCTGCCTGAGCAGTGGAAGATCATCTTGGTGATGAACTGTCCTACCCCATGCCCATGCCTTGTCCCCCTGTGCTGCTGCTGGGAAGGATGGACGGGGATGAGGAGAGAACCGGTGTCTGAAGGTTTTATTTTACTTCTCATTTACACCTCTGACTCCGTTAGCAATAAATCACTTCGCAACTTTAAGTTCAGCCTGTTTTGCATGGAGTGCATCTTCTCCCAGTTCCTTATCTCAATTCATGAGCCCTGGGTGTAATTATTTTTCTCTCCTCTGCCCAACTGTGGCAGGGGAGAGCGAATGAGTAGATGTTGTGGGTGCCTGGCATTTGGTCAAGGTCAAACCACGACATTCTTATTTGGCGCCCACCTTTTGTGGGGCTCCAGAAAGTGAAAAAAAAAAAAAAAAGGAAACTAATAACATAGGGAAATACTCATATCAGTTTCTGGGGTTTTCTTAGTTAAATTTTTTTCAAGTTAAAATTTGCAGCATTTTATTGACTGGGTTGTCTGAGTTCAAGTTACCATTTAGACTTTACTCACCATTGTTGGACTTTATTGATACCAGCATTCAGTGCTAGAAAAATTGTGTTAAATGAAGCCTGCTCTTACTCTTATCATTATTTAAGTTTTCTATTTACTGAAGGGAAACAATTTGTTACTGCAATAGATGATGTGGTTTTTGTGGGCAACAGATTTTTCACAGCAAAATTAAATGTATTGAAATAACACTTTGTCTCCACCTGTGAAATAGACATTTTGTGTCAATTATCTCAACAAAATATGTTTGTCCTTCCCCACAGATGATGTTTTTATTTCTCAATATGCTACTGGCCAGAAAGAGGCTCTGAGAGCAATATTAAAGCAAAAGTAAGTGTGAATTGTTGTTAGTGTCTGAGCTGTTCTGTCTCTGTACAACCACACCACTTCAGTTTTTGCCAAAATGCATAGCTGTTAAGGAAGAAGTGGTTTCTTTACTGTTCTCTGTTAGTGTTCTTTTTTCTGTGTATGAAAGCGTTTTCAGTTGATTTTATTCACTGGAGTATCTTGTGTCAAAACTTCAAGGGGAAATGCTTATACAGTGATATCAATGCTGTATATGGGAAATCATTTGCTCAGAGGGGATATGGAGAAAATGCTGTTTACAAGCACTTGTTAATTTTTATAGAACTCAGAATGCTCCTGTTCATAAGGAGGTGAAGGTACAGCTCTTGGCAAATGCCTCCACAGAAAAAAAAGAAAGTGCTGGTTGTGACACCAGGTCAGCACTCAGGGAAGTTGATTCTGCAACAACCATTGCAGCAGCCACTGCTGCTGCCATTGCTACGACAGCTCCACTTCTCAAGGTGAGTGAGTAGCTTGAGGTGATATCAGTTCTTTGTCCTCTTAAAATAGTAAATGTTCTAAACAAGCCTGAAATTGGTGGTGGTAGCTCCAGAGAGCCTGAATGTGTCTGCACACTGCTTTGTGTGTTTGTCATCTCACCATCTGACCAATATACTAGAGGGATTAAACTGAATGGGCAAAAGACAAAGAACATTTGATTTATCTATTAGAAATTCATAGTATTGCTAAACCATCAAACATTAGTGCTAGATAGAATTTTGTTTCTTTTGGGTTGCAAATCCAGGATTCTGTGAAGGATGTTTTGCTCTTTTCATGCTTGCACATCTTCTGCAATAATGTTTTTTTTTCCCCTTTCTTTTTTTTTTGTTTTTTTTCCCCATCCTTTCTTGCAGGTTCAAAATTATTTGGAAGCAAAAGTGAACTCAGTTTCAGAACTGCTTCAGAAACTGCAGGAGACAGACAGGCAGCTGCAGCGAGTGTCTGAACAGCAAACAAATATGAAGGCTCAACATGAGGAGTCCCACTGCCACCAGAGAGTCAATGAGCTTGAAAAACAAATGAATGCTTTTATGGTGCAACGCATTCAGCACTTGGAAAAGTTACAGGAGCAACAAATGAATTTTCAGGTATTAAGATCACAATGCAGAAACTTCAGGTTAATAATTTCTTCCGTGTCTCAGTATTAATGTTATAATAATTTGGATTATTTCTTAGTATTAGAAAGATCCAGTGAAAGTGGATCAGAGAAAGTGAAAGCACTCATAAGAAGAAAGACACCGAGGGTCCAGGGAAGGGAACAGAGCTGAGGAAGGGTCTGCAGCACCAGGAGTGGCTGAGAGAGCTGGGAGAGCTCAGCCTGGAGAAAAGGAGGCTCAGGCAGGACCTTCTGGCTCTGCACAGCTCCTGACAGGAGCGGGCAGCCAAGTATGGGCTCAGGCTCTGCTCCCAGGGAACAAGGGACAAGACAAGGGGAAATGGCCTCAAGTTGCACCAGGGTAGGTTTTGGTTGGATATTAGGGAAAATTTCTTCACCAAAGAGTGGTCAGACATTGGAACATGCACAGGGCATGTCATGGAGTCACCACCTCTGGAAGTGTTCAGAAAATGTGGATGTGGCACTTGAGGATTTGGTTTTGTGGGGAACATGATGGTGGTGCTGGGAGAAGAATTGAACTTGGTAATCTTAAAGGTCTTTTCCAACCTTAACAATTCTGTGATTCAATGAGCAGGAGTACTCTAATTTGATCTCCTAGTCCCATCTCATCAGCTCTGCAGTGAACACACGTGGCCTGCAGCAGAGTCCTGTGTCTGCCTCTGGTGCCCTGACAAGACACTCCGAGAAGCCAGAGCAGAGATCTCTCGCTAACGAAGCACCTTCATCTCTCAGGGGTTTATTCCCATCCAGTACTGCGCCTGCCCAAGGTGGAGACAAATTCTTACTGTCTTATTTTCACTATTAGTTTTGCATTAATTTTGTGTCCATAAAGATTGGATTGTGCATCACATCAGTAATGAGTAGTAAACATTTCTTCTGTATAATTGGTCTTATTGCCCAGTGTGCTGTATAATTTATGTAACATTCTGAAGGTGTTCCAGTATCTTCCAGTTTAAATTGAAGTGAGACTTTTGATTACTAAGTCTGCACCAGGAAGGGCCTGGACTTAATTTAAAATAATGTTATTGAGACATGATCTGTGTGGAAGCCTATAATGAACTACAGTTGGGTTTTGGGTTTTTTTTTTTTTATCCCTTTGTGATAGCAGTCAAAAATACAAAATTCTTTTCCTGTTTACTTTTTTAACTGGTTCAGTAATGTTTTGCATTTTTGTGAAGAATTTATAGAGCTGGCAAGGGGTTTTTTTAGATTTTTTTTCTAGAGTCTACAAGGGCAGGTAGTGCTTGGACAAGGGGGAATGGTTTCAAACTGTAGGAATGTAGGTTTAGATCATATGCCAGGAAGAAATTCTTGTGAGGGTAGGGAGGCCCTGGCACAGGTTGCCCAGAGAAGCTGTGGCTGCCGCATCCCTGGAACTGTTCAAGGCCAGGTTAGATGGGGTTTGGAGCAGCCTGGCCTAGGGGAACTGGAGGTTGGAACTGGATGATCTTTAAAGTCCCTTCCAACCCAAACAATTCTGTGATTCTATGATATCATTTCCTATGAAGAAAATTGTTAACCTTTAAATAACTTTATTTTTTTAGTATTTCCTGAAGCATATTCAAGCCAATTTCCAAGTCATGGGGTTCATACACAAAAATCTCCCCTAAAGACACCAGTTCCTCGGAGATACGCTCCAGAACCTGTACCCAAAAATGGGAAAATCTCAGAGAAAGAAAACTCTGTAAGGGAAAAGGAAAATATTCCCAAATCTACAAGAGAAGGTATTGTAAGACACTTTTGTCCTCCACTGGCCTAAGTAGTACGGCCTGGGGGCTACTTTGTGTAGTCCTCACCTTTTCTGACCTGTTGGATTGCTGGCACTTAAACATATATATTCAGAATATTTGGAATATATATTTGGGAAGGGCTAGTTTTGTGTATAAGTCACTCATAACTGATGCTTTTAACTAGCTATAGACTTGAAGACAGTGCTAATTTAATCTATAAAGTTAAAGCATGATTGGTCACTGAGATACTTTTTCAGATGGAAAATCAAATGCCCATTCATTGTCAGGTGTCAGGAAGATTAGGCAGAATAGTGTAAAATTAGGGAGCTACTCAATAACTTTGTTGTTACTATTGTTGAATTGAAACTTTTTGAGTTTTTTTCATGGGTCCACAAGATTTATAGGTTATTATAATGAAAACAGCAGATGTAAAGCAAATGTAGAGTAATTTTCTTTAATGCTTTTGATGAGGTTCTGTTTCTGTTACAAAGCTGTCAGGTGTTCCTATTGTTCAGTGGGTCCAGAAAGAAATGAAATAGGACAAAAGAAAGAAGTATTCTGTCTATAATGTCATAATTTCACAATGACTCAGTTCATTGCCATCCCAGTTCCATCTAACTTTGCTAATTTAAAGCAATCTTAGAAAGACAGATTAGTGTGAATGGCTTTAAGTGACTTGCCTTATCTGAAAGAGATCTATATTTTTAAGTTTCTCCTTGGTAAGTATTATATAATGGTGAAATATCTGGAAAGAAGAAGGAAATACATTGAACTAATCCGACTTTCTTTTTTTCTGCTTCATTTCACTTCATTTTAGGTGAAGGGAAATGTCTGGAACATGTTTTGAATTCTCAAGAAATACCACCGAAGCAAATGGAATATTCCAAGAAGGCAGCATTACGTGGCAATGAAATGAGCTGGCATTCTGAGAGAGACAGGTGAATAAAAACAACAATCCAGAACTGAGGAAGAGTTTCTGTTTGTTTCAGTGAAATTGAGAGAAGTGCATAAGACACTGATGGTGTAACAAAGTCACCAAGTCTTTGAGTCTGGCAAGGCTGTGCTGGGGTATTCCTATGCTACTTTTGCATTACTTTTGTTAGGACCTGAGGGGACAGCTGGAGCTGTGTCAGGGAGGTTTAGGTTGGATCTCAGGGAAAGGTTCTTCCCCCCGAGGGTGATGGGGCACTGCCCAGGCTCCCCAGGGAATGGGCACAGCCCCAAGGCTGCCAGAGCTCCAGGAGTGTTTGGACAGCGCTCTCAAGGACAGGCTGGGATCGTTGGGGTGTCTGTGCAGGGCCAGGAGTTGGGCTCTCACCCTTGTGGGTCCCTTCCAACCCAGGATATTCCACGGTTCTGTGGTTTCTGTTGCAGGCAGATGAAGGCTTGTTGCTAAGATAGCTCATAACACCTTTCTCAGAGGTCAGTGGGTTGCACTTGGAGTGGTTCTCAGGGGCAGCATCCATGTAACAATTCCTAAGCTTTAAAATGGGTGAAAAAATGTTCTTTACCATGCAGTCTGAAGCATATTTTCCTCAGGCAATAATGTAATGTTATAGTTTCATTAATACAATGAGAAACTGCTACATACATGCTGTATAATTTATGACAGTGTGCACACAAATGTTAATTGCTTCAAATGGAAACGTATCCAAAGTTTAAATTTTGCTTATTAAATGTAGTTTCACCGCTGAAAACGCAAGGATACAGCTCAGGGTGTTAAGTGGCAAACAGAGAAAACCCAATAACCTCTCTGTAACTTCAGATGCCAAAGCAAGTGCCACTTTATCTAAAGGTTTGGTACTTGCACTGTAAATTCATGCTTGGTTTCACACTTGAATACCTCCTTGGGCCACCCGAGGAGCCATGAGAGGTGTAACCAGGAGTGTTTCTCCCCTCAGGCACAACGCTTTGCCTGCAGACTCAGTCCCTGCTTTTGAAAGCTACAGTTCAATTGAGAAAACAGTGCAAAAAGCAGACGATTTACTTCAAGGTCTTGGCAAGTTGAGAAGAGAAATGCACAACATTCTGCAGGTAAAGTCAATATAATCAGAATGACCAGGGGTTTGAATAAGGGAAATAAAAATTGTGGAGAAAAACTTGAAGGTCTGGGATCAGTAAAAGTGTTGCTCTTGCTTCTAAACTGGTTAAAAGACCACATTTGTTTACAATTAATTGAAATATTGGAGTCTGTTTGTGTGGAAGAGCTTTGAGCCTGAGTAATGCTCTTGAGTGTGCAATGGACGCTGAGTGCCATTGTCCCAGACATAAAACAGGTGAGAGAGAGGGCAAGACAGAAAGAGAAAGAAAGAAGTTTGTTTATTTGTTTGTTTTTAAGGCTTTGGATATTTTCAGTGCCTGTTATCTGCAGAGCTACAGAGCTGATGTAACTTTCCCATTTGGGAAAGAACATTTATCTCCAGTCAGCTTTTAGGGGTGACTTAAGCACTTCCTTTCTCATTTTGCCACTTCTTTTTGTATAGAGTACTGTTTCCAAGGAATTGCCTGGCCTAGAATCCTTGTGCTGTTTCTTGTGCTAATGATTTTGTACCTTTGTGGGTACAAGATCTAGTTCTGTGCTGGCAACATGGAGCTTTTGACAATCGAGGCTTTTATCTCTTAACCTGATTCCATTCCTGGTTCCACCTGTCTGCTGTGGTCCTGTCTGTTCCTCTCTGTTCTCACTGTGTGAATATACACAGTGAAAAAGAAAAAAAAACTTGAAAATTCACCTCTGTGATTGGCTTGAAATGTAATAGCTTTGATTCTGCAATAGCTTCTTAATTTAACTTTTATTTCTGTCGTTGAAGGTTTCAGCTTGCATATTTCCCTAAAAATATTTTGTGTTACCTGACAACTACTTGTTGCTGTACCTTTAGAAAATGCAGCTTCATCTGTCATACCTTATAGCATAGCTGATGCTTTTTAAATAGATATTGTAACACTGTGTGGATCATATATTTGACTGTTCTTACTAGGAATGGAACAGGTACCATGTGCCCCATTGAGGCTGCAAATCTTTTTTTACCAGTATTGCTAAAAACTTAAGTAACACGTGTTAGTATAGGCAACAGAACAAGCTAAGGTGGGAGAAGGAATGGCAGGGGAGAAAGACACAGTTACAGAAATGGTTTGAAATCTCTCTTATGAGAAAGGTCAGTAGGAAGACAGAGATGTGATGACTTAGCAAATGGAGAGTTAGATGAATTAGATACTTAGCTATTGATTCCTCGTCACTGAGAGATTTGTAGAGTGACATAATAATTTTTTGCATAAATGATAAACCAGCTTTGTCATAAAGCAAAGGTCTGAATTAGCTGAGGACAGAAGGTGGTGCTCTCACCCAGCAGAAGAGAGCAGTGAGATGTTGTAGATCCCAAGGAATTAATTCATTGTGCCTAGTGAAACTGATCCAATATCTCCTATGGATTTTACCTTAAAGTTTCAACAGCTCTTCTTCTCTCTGTTTAGGAAGCAAGTTCATGGAAATCTGACATGAATGATCTTATTAAGGTATATCTTGAAATTTTTATGTGTATTTCTTTCGTGGGCTTTTGGGCTTTTTTTAAAAATCATGCGATGCTGAAGCAGTTTTGAATGTGTTTGCAATGAAATCTCCCTGCGTGCGTGTCGCACACCGCGTGTTTGTTAAAGGGTTGCTCTCGTACAGATTACAATACTCTTGTCTTGTCCAGGCCTCGTAAATCCCGTGAGGGGATAATACAAACGACAGGCAGGAAGCTGCTGTCTCCAACTGGCATAGTGTGGGCTGCTGCTAGAGTTACCGTTTCATCATCTGGGTCTAACTAGCACCTACATCATTTTACAGTTTATCAAATATCTGTATTTCTTACATTTTCTCACAGATTTTACCTTTCTTACTGAGCTAGTATTTGTCAAAAAGTTTCCTTTTAAAATGAAAGCCTATATAAAGTGGATGAATAATTTGGTATATTGCCCCTTTCTCACCAGGACAAGACCATGGGATCAGTGTGTGGATTCCTGTTTTGTTATGTCCATTGTGGCAGTACATCTATTAGAAAATAAACTTTTGTTTAATTCTGATTTGAAAAAGAGAAGCATTAAAACCAAAACAGTTGTGATCTGTGAGGGTTTTTTTGCTGTTCATTCAGTTGGTGCTTTCAGAGTCTACTCGAGTTTGGGTATTTCGGTTTTGGTTTGAGGTTTTTTTGGTTTTGTTTTTTTATGTTTTATCACTTAAAATTTTTTATTGTTAAATGAAGTTTTCATGGATCTCTGGGCTTTTCATCAGGAGTGTGAGAATGAATGTGAGAACTTGTTTCCTGTGTTTGTGTCCCTTTCTTTTGCACTTAGCAGTTAATTTATGCTCGATTTTTATCACTGTAAAAGGGTTCTGCAAAGTGAGAGGCTTCATTGTTTCTTCTGAAAAGTGGAAACGAGCAACAGTGGGAGAGGATCTGCTGAGGGATTTATCTTGTTAAAATTTACAAGTATTTCTTAGTTTTTCTTGGGGTAGATTGATGCCAAACAAGCGCATATATTCAGAGGACTTGGTTTTTTATTAGGCTTTTAATTATATTTAATTACTGTTACATGGAGAGATTTGCTTGTGATAATCTAATTGCCATCTTTTCACATGCTTATTAGCCTCATTAGCATTGCCTCTCATCCTTGACATCATTTTCTATTTGAGATCTTTTGGATGTCTTTCACTTCTCTAACTATATTTGCAACATAATGAACATTCTTGAGTAATTGAAGTTGCTGATAGTGCACATGGACAGTATTTCATATGATGGCATTGATGTGATAACAGATTAACAGGAAATTGCAATCTCTGATTAAAAGCTAGAGGTTCTGTTTCAATTTTAGTCAAAAAATCCTCCTATTGCACCTGGTCCTCCTGAACATCATCTGCTCAACAAACCATCCATCCTTCAAAATGTCAAAGTGCCAAAGTCTATACTGAGGGATGCTGAGAGGATTTTGAGGGGAGTTCAGAACAATAAAAAAGTCCTTGAGGAGAATCTGGAAGCGGTTACTCGTGCAAAAGATGGAGATGCCATGTATTCTTTCACTAACTCCTTGACTGCGAACAGGTGAGACCCTGCAAATCACTGCCTTGTGAGACTGATGTTTTCAAATCTATGTGTTGAGGAACTTGTGCTCTTCCCTGCACAAAGGATTTATTGACTTTTTAGCAATCATTGCCTGATTCTTGAACGTCAGATGTTTTTTGACCCTTGTGGTGTGAACTGAATTTTTGTCAGGTGCCTGAATCTGATTTCTGAGGCTTTATAATCTGAACAAATTGCTCTGGTGCCATGGAATTTAGCTGTTTCCATACAAGCTTGCATTAATAAGAAAATTAAAGACTAATTTAATTATTCAGAACACAAGAGGCTTCATAACCCTGTAAATTTACAGAATTAATCACCTGACAACAGATCTTTGGCTTTTGAACTTCTGCTTTGTTAATTGTGTTAAATATTCATGCTCGAATCATAATGGAAGTTTTCTATTAAAATACAATCTAAACTTGCATTTTCCTGAGGAAAGTAACTATTCTATATTTATAAGGGGGTTTTTAGGCATGTTACCTGCCCTCATTATTCTTTAGATGATGTAATAATTTGTCAGCTGCTTTTTTGTTTTTGTTTTTAAGTTGGAATATTTTTGTTTTGTTGTTTTTTCAGTTGTGATCAAAGTAGGAAGTGACACATGGCTGCCTCTTATTCCTAGCATATTTGTAATAATGTCAGTATTTGCAAGCAGGGAACGGGGTTTGCAGGTGGCATCATGTAAGAACAGACTTGGATTTGGGAAGCCCCGCGGGCTGTGCTTGGTGCCTTTTGGGGAGTGTAGAGGTGCAGAATCTCACTGTGTGTGTTCGGGGCTTCTCTTTTTAGAGCATTTATAGGTCACTACTTTCCCAGGAACAAATCGGTGCCATTTGAGAAGCACTGACCTAAAATAGTTCTTTCTTCTGTTTCAGAGATGTCTTGGAAGAGATTCGTATCCGAAGGACTGTGGATGAGTGGATCAAGGCAATCAGTGAGGAAATCCAGGTATGGCTGGAAAAATTGAGTTCAGATTTTTGTGGTATGTTTTTCCACCTTGCCTTGTTCTTTCATGTCCACAGTAAAGTGATTTACTCACACCTTGAAAACATGAGAAAGCTGCCCGTTATGACAAGCATGTAGTAAGCTATAATAAAATATTTACCTCTGTTTTAAAACTGTAGTTGCTTAATGAAAATCCCTGGTCTCAGTTGCTGGCTAACATGAAAACCAGGCCATTTCTCAGAGCTTCAAAGTTATCCACTCTCTCTGCTGATAGCCTTGAAGATAAAAATCTCCATTTATTATGTTTATGTTTCCTATTTAGGCTGAAATGGCAAGAAGTGATTCAGAACAAGGGAAATGTGTTCAAAAGGCCCCGTGGATCAAGAGAGCCCAAGACCTCAAGCATATGAAGACCAAGAAAGAAATTAAAGAGAGAACTCAAAACATCCAAGGATGCTTGTCAAAGAAGCCTTTATCTGCAGCTAAGCCATTGCAGAAGCAAGTGGAAGATAACACAAGGAAACAGAGGTTTAGAACTTACTTTTCTGAAGGTTTGCAGAGCAAAGAAAGAAGGGCAGATGTGAGTTCCCAAGCAGTGGGTTTCTTTTCTGGTATAAACTGTGCAGTATTGATGTGAAAAACTGTGTGTGCAAGTGTGACAATTTGAAATGAAAGTGATAGCTCTGTCCTGTTCCTATTTTCACAAATGAAGAATGGTAAGCTACTTTTCTTTTTCCTTTTTGATGTCCATCAGGGACCTGTAGGTGGAACTGCACTGGTCCAAAATGAAGATTATCTGTCTCAAGTTTATGGGAAACCCATTTACCAGGGCCACCGTAGCACACTTAAAAAAGGACCCTATCTGAGATTCAACTCTCCCACTCCTAAATCTAAACTTCCAAGACCCAAGCTGGTAGAGACTGTTAGAGGTAAGTAATTCTTAAATGGGAACAAGATGGTCCTTCCCAGTTTTTCTACTAGAAATTCCTTGTGAAAATGAATCTGTTAATTGTAGTTCACCTGCTCTTCAATATAAAGGTTAAGCAACTGCAGTGGCTTTCTGGAAAGAAGGTCACTGCCTCAGGTTTGCCAGGGCTTAAGAGGCATTTGGAAAATGCCCTTAATTTAACTTTTGGTCAGCTCTGAAGTGATCAGGCAGTTGGACTAGATGATTATTGTGGGTCCTGTCCATTTGAAATAGTTTATTTCTATTTTAAGATCCTCTTTTCAAAAATAAAGTTTTTCAACTTTGCTTAATGTGTGTCTCACTTATTTTAGATTGTCAAATAAATACTTATTTATAAATATGATAAATATATTAGTATGTATTTATTGTTGTCCAAGACTGAAAGAGCTGAATTGGTAGAAGCAGTCACATCTAAAAGCTGAATGCGTTGAAAAACGAATGCAATTTTTGACAAAGGTCAGTGGGAGTATTTTTTGCGTCAGGTTTATCCAGTCATTTCATTTAAATATTTAATTCCTTCAGAGTTCAGAAATGTACTGAGATTTGAAAAATCAAGAAAGTCAGATATTTCATTTCCCATTTCTAATACATTAATTGCAATGTGAAAAATTAAATATATAGTCACAAAGATGACATCTGTTAACGGAAAGGTGTAATCAGAATCATTGGTTAAGTTCACTAAATTCAGGTAACTTCTTTTTCTTAATCCAGTTAGAGTTATAAGCAGAGTGTAATTCCTTTCTGTGATAGCTTATTTAATTGATAAAGGTTATTAGTTGATGAATAATGAATTCTATCCATTAGTTTTGTAGGCAAAGTGTTAGGATAAGAGGGTCCTAATTTTCTAACCTATTAAAAATGTGTAAAACTAATTTAAAAGGAACAATCTCTGATAGCTGACATAGGTCAGTGTAGATAAACTTCATCTAGAGTTAGTAGACAGTAATGTTTTAATTGGATCTGCTTTATTTCCTTGTTATCTTTTCAAAACTTACCTGATTCTTAATACAGAGACTAAGATTACTCTTAACGGCTATGTCAGAAAAACCAGTGTGGATCATTTTACTGGGGGGGAGAGTGAGCAAATGACATGAGAAAAGGTAATGATGAAGGAAAAGTGTGGAGATAGGAGAGAAGCTTAAGTGTAAGAGCAGTTGAAGTGATAGTGAGCACAGTGGAGTTAATAGGATGTTCATCCATGGAAAAATTTTAACTGGCTCCTTCCACGCTTCTGGCACTTAGGCTGTTGTTACCCATGCAGGGAAAATGCACTTGATGCAGTCTTAAATGTCATGTTTAAAAATGCTGTCTAGGGTTTTATTACAGCTGTGAAAACATGATATTCGGTGTGAAATACAGGAGATTAACATCAGAAGGCAGCCAATCACTGAATGAAATCATGTTTTTAGGCTATTACAGTGTGTGGTGTAAAACATACCTATGTCTTTGAAGACAAGCACTGCTGGGGTTTGAGGTTGGGCCTTTAAAACTATTATTATTATTATTATTATTGTTATTATTTTTATTATATTGAGTAACCTGGTCTAGTGGAAGGTGTCTCTGCCTGTGGCAGGGGGTTGGAACTGGTTGATCCTGAAGGTTCCTTCCCATGCAAACCCTTCTGTGATGCTGTGGTTATGATGTACATCCACAGTGGCAAGCCCTCCAAATAGTACAAGAATCTCTTGTTTTAGCCTAAAGTGGTCTTTATGGCACTCTTCTTACCTGTGCTCTGGAGTCAAGTTGAGATCAAGGAAGAAAAAGTGTTACTGGTAGAAAGTGTTCACAATTCTCATAACCTGCCTGGAAAATGTTGGTTATAGTCCTGGCAAAAACCTAGAAAACTTTTCTAAACTCACCATTTTTTAAAAGGTGAGACCTTGTTATGTGAAAACTGCCAGCCTCGTGACTTAGGTATTTTATTTGGCCTCTCTTGGATGTCTCTTTTTTTGTGAAAAACGGTGTGCTGGTGTCCTCTGGTACACTCATTTGAAGCACGATACGTCACTCTCTTTGACTGCCGGCTGTGCTGCACACCTATAATTTAATTTATTCTGTACAAATTTGTTTGAGTAAAATGTGTACTAGTAAGCACTTAGGGTAGTAATAACAGTGATACAGTGACCACCAAGTTCTGGATTGAGAACAGCTACTTCTTTAAAAATATTTAATCAGCAGTTCTGCTTTTGCTGAGTCCTAAATGAATTTTCTTCTCAATTTATTGGGCCCTTGTCCTTTATAGAAGGTCATAACCTTTCCAGGGAGGCCAATTCCATCATTCCAGAAACAGTATCTTGTAAAGTGGCAGAAAGAGTGCCCCCTCCCCAATCTAATTATAACAAATAGATCCGTTGATCATTTGGAACTCCCAGTTGAATTGAGTAGTGTCAGTGAAATGGGAAGGTGCAGGTTCTCTGCAGTTGAACGAGCTGCTCCTGTGCTTCAGCTTTTTTCTGTTGGAGGCAAATAGAAATGAAAGGGAAAACTGCACTGGATCAATGCTGCTTTCAATCGTCCAGAACTCCTGCGTGTGACAAACAGTTTAAAAGCTCTTTGCTGGAAAACAGAGTGAACTCTGGATAGCCTTTTGCCAGAGTGTTTCCCTTCCAAGCCTTTAAGTCATGCTGCAGCAGCACAGCAAAACGTGTGTTTGCAAGAGTAAAGCCACCATAAAATGTGTTTCTCTATTGAACATCAGGCTGCAGTTATGGAAGGTTGTGGTTTTGTCTCTATCCTGACAGTAAATAAAATAGGATACCCCCTTGTATTCTTATCTAAGGGAAGGATGTAATTTTTTGCACATTGTGTAAAGGAGCAGTGCTCCAATGAGTGTGTCCTAGTCCCAAGCTTTCTGATTTTAACTGAGACTGAGGTCAGCCTTTGTTTGATGCTGGCATTATGTTTCTTTGACTCTTGGTCAAACTGCTTCATTTTTGTGCTTTCCTACACCTTGCCAGTAAAATGGAAAAATAATCCGTGGTGTTTCACGTGGGTCTCATGAAGACAAAACAGTTTAGTGATTTTGGGGGCTGCTGTTGTGGAAGGCGCTGTTACGACAAAGGAAAGTACAAATAATACAATTAGGAACAGATCTGTGCTCCTCTCTAATAGGAGTATAAGTAAAATGCAACAAGGTAGAATGAGCTCTTCAAAGCACCAGGTTCTTAAAAAAGTTACAAGAAAGTAAACAAATCTTTCCCATTAGGCATGGTTAGTTTTTCCCTTCGTGGATCTGCACCCACAGATTCCCTTCCTGGCCTTGATGTACCAGGTGATAAAGGCTTCAAGATTATTGGAAGTCTTTGGCCTTGGGTTTGATTGGCTGAAAAATCCAGACTTGTTAAATGACTCTATTTTGTTAGAGCAGTCCACCGAGTTTGTTTTAAATTAGTGTTAGAATAAGGATGTTTATTTAAGACTGAAATGGCCATCTGGAGAGTCTCTTTTCAGTCATTTTATAACTCTCAACCATTTTCTTTGCAAATAAACTATGGTGACTAATGCTTGGTTTCTTATGGGAAGTTAGGAAAAAAAATCAACTAACACTTTTATGAGTAAGAGATCCTTTCTAAAAAAAAGCTGGAGTTGTTTTCTTGCATAATTTGAACTGATAAATACATGTAAAACACTGGTTTTTAAAAGCTACGTTTAATTAAATGTCTAGTTTCTGCCCAGTGCAAATAAACTTTTCAGGGAAAAATGAAAAGTTGAAAGCAATTAAAATGAGGTGCTGTGTGTATACAGTACTTAATCATTCTCACTGTGAGAACCTTGTTTTTACAAGTTGGCAGCATTACAGATACGCTGCCAATTTCTGCTTTTACTCAAAAGTTCAAGGCCAAGGGGGACTGTTAGATCATGTAGTATGACCTCTTCTAAATCACAAGCCTCTGAACTGTATCTGTTTCTGTTACAGAGTCCAGTAATTTGTCTGACTACAGAACAGTTTTTTTGGCTAACCTGTGCTTTGCAGAAAGGCACAAGCTCATCATTTAAAGACAGCAGAAATTCTGCTTCTTCCCACAGCAGAATACCTTACAGTTCAAAAGCAAATAGGACACTTCAGATTTATTATCTGACTTGTAGTGAGGTTTTGGCTCCCGTTTACAGCTACTTCAGTTTCCAGGTGATTTTCTCTTAAAAAATGAAAACTGCCTTTTAATGTCCAATCCATGTTAATATTTACAGAGATAAAGACTTGGTGCTGAATGCAGTGTTATCATCTATGGAAGTCTTCTCCTGCTCCATCTCAGATATCCTGTGGAGACATCTGGGGCTTACATTTATCCTGCTGACCAGGCCATTGTGTTGTCATTTCTCATTCTGTTGCTTATCCAGCCTGACCATAAACCCTTTTCTAGAGACGCTTCTCTCTATATTTCCTCGCTGAGGAGTCATGACTTGTTCTTGTTTCCAGGCTTACAACCCATGATTTGTCTGTACAAAAATACCACTTTATAAATGAATTGCCTTACTCACTTGTCTGCATCTAACAAAAGTCACATTATCAATCTTTATTATGCCTGTGTTTTCTAATCCTTGACTTTCATTCTTCAGTTAATTAGGAGGCTGTTAAATGTGAACAGAGCTAAAAAGTGCTTGTTGCCACGTGTTAACTCACTACAAGTACAGGGAGGTGATTATTAGAAGCAACAGAGGACTAAGATGACATTTTTTTGGCTCTAGTAAAGGTATGGAGTTGGTTACCAGCGTGATTCTTTCCAGACTCATTATCCTAACACCTACAAAATAACAGTAGAAGCACTTCTGCCTGATTGACAATTGCTGACACCTTTTTGTGGGGGCCAGCAGGAAGTTTTCAAGCAGTATTTATCCATTTAGATTAAAATTAATAATTTCCTTAATAATATCCATTGTTTGCTGTAAGTTGAATAAGACCTTGGATGACTGTATAGGGAGAAATGCACATTGCAATAAATGTTCTCCTCTGCTCTGTGGTTAAGACATTTTTACATATAAATTACTTCTGGCTGGCTATTTACAAAACACTTGAAAAATTGGACCGAAAAATCAGTGCTCCCTTGATGATGGAAGTCAAGACTTCTGGGTATTAGATATTACTTGATTTTCCAGTAGCAGTGAGTTGTTAAACCAGGAATTTACAGATTATACCTGCTCCCTTGAGTACCTGTCAGTTTTGTGGCTGCGTTTCAAACCTAAATTATGGATTTCTTCTTAGCTGCTAAATCACACGTTTCATTCCAACCTACTACTGTCCCTTGGTCCTTTCCATGCTCCTGTGCCCTTCTCTGCTAGAGTCAACATAAAAATTGCAATTTTAACTCCTTTATTGCTGCCAATATCGAGACATCTACCTTAGCACTTACAGGTTCTGCCCTTCAGGACTCCATCCCTCTTTCCCTCTATCCCACAGCACAAATTTACAATTGATTGAGTAGAAAGGCTTGGATCAGTGGAGGGATGTCACTGGGTTTAGACATGCATTATGACCTGCAGTTTATCTGCTCTTGTTTCAGGTACAAAGGTTAGGTCAGCGAGGATCCAGACCTGCTCTCACACACAGAGGGTCATCGGCAGCCCCAGGAAAAAGCATCCTGTGTATGCCCTTGCCCAGGAGAACCGGTACCTCTTCAGTCCCAGTCGAGATGTCCCTGCTGCCTCTGGACCCCTGGAAGGGCACCTCATTCCCATGGCTATTCCACTAGGTAGGAACAAATAACCTGGAAAAGGGTGTGTGCAGGTTAACTACTGCTGCTGCATGGAAATACAGCTTGTATCTCCACACATCAGTGATTTGAGTGTTGGAATTAGATTATCTCTAAGGTCCCTTCCAACTCAAACCATTCCATGAGATTTGCACCTGCTCTTCTCATAGGAAATCTGAGGGATCAGTTGAAAATATTCTGGTTTTCCTCATCCTTCGTGCTGGATGTCTGGTGACACGCTGACAGAGGAATTATTTGCTGTCCCTTTTTTGCTACATTTTAATTCCAGAGTTCGTGTTCCTGGTCTCAGTTTGGTATCCACGTAAGCAGGAACTGAGTCACTCTGCCTTGGATTCAACATTTGCAATGACTTCAGCACAGCAATTTTAGTAGGACTGTGCCAAACACACCAAATTCCTTGTCATGACTTCTGTATTTTTGGACCTTCAATAGAACCTTTATATAGGGCTTGTTTGGAGAACGGTTAGCATTATATAGTCATTGAAATAAGGTAATGATTTTTTTAAAAGGCTGTCTCAGACAAAAATTTGTGGCTTATTATACTAAGTGTAATAGTGCTTTGGGTGTGATTAAGAGAATGTGATGTGGGGGAAGCATGGTCTGTAGTTTTTGAATGGCAAACACAATTTTTGTTTTCAGCAGTAGGTGTCACCGCAGTCAAGAAAAGGGAATAATTTAAAAAAAAAAGGTAGTGTTGAGTTGACAGTTTCTGCTGGGAAAGCCTTAACATGAGCTGTTGAATTACCATAGTTTAGCTAATATTAATAGGGGGTTTTTAAATTGCTCTGTAATTGCACACAGAATCTCAGTCTCACATGAAATGCACGGAATTTAATTTTAATTAATTTATGAATTTACTGGTTTTGGAGATCTGTATACAAATTTTTGTTTTTCAACTGTCTTTAGGTCAAACGCAAAGTAGCAGCACATTGCTGCAGCCTGCTGGACTAGTCATAGATAAACCACACCCTGTCACTGTTACAACCTCCTTTCCTCACGAGACTCCAAGGCCTCCAGTCGAGGTCAAAAAACCAAACATAGCTGTAATAGAGATGAGATCAGAGAAAAAGGATCCGCCTCAGCTCTCTGTGCAGGTACATGGCAAAAGTGATGATTATTTGTTTGTTTGTTTGTTTTAGTGAGTGCAGTCTGAACCATCAGTAACACAACTTGACATCAGGAAATAGTTTTCAGTGAGAACTAGAAAAATACAGAACGGAGGGACCATGCAGTTGTCATGCTATTGTAATATATTTATTAATATTTTAACAATTGTCTTTATAATTTGACCAAGACAGAAAATACTTCTTCCCTAAGTCACTTATGCAGGGCGTTTGTAAAATAGATCTATGTCACATTTTCTTGTTTTTAATAAGATTTTTGAGCCTGAACAAACTTGGAATAAAAGGAGTATAAATATAAATGTCAGTTTTCTTGGATGATTGCTTTGGCCTTTAAGATTTCTGTTTCAAGCATGATTGTCAACCCAAGGGTTTCACTCCTGGTTAATCAACCCTTGCAGTCCTTACCTCGTGGGTTGGGCTTTGCTGTTTTAATTTTTTACATGAGTCTGTTGTCAAGGAAGTGAATGTTTCTTATGTGTTCATTATTTTGGATTCAAATTGTTGAGTCTGCACACGCTCCCCCACACACCTTTCAGACACAAATGATTCATGGAACTCAGAGTTAAACACAGGTAGAGCATTCTGTGCTTTGTTCCCTTGCTGTGGCACTTTATTCCACCCACCTGCATTTTGCTGTTATTTCATCCAGTTCCTTAAAAGTATTTATTTAAAGTGATTTTTCTTACCCCTGAGGAATGAAGCAAGCATTGAAATCTTTGTTCTTAACAGAAATACAACACATTTTGAGGCTGTAATGGACATGACTTTGTTACAAATTGTATTACAATACAATTATCCCTTGGTTTCGCTGTACAAGATGTGTGACAAGGTGAAGCCGATGCAGTTGTGGGTGAACATCTTCTAAACTAATTGCAAGTCAAACACACCTCTGCTCTAATTATATTATAGGTGGTTATTATAGATACACTCACCTTCTGTTCCATGCAAGATAAAGTGTCAGGAAATTAGAGAACAGGAGAAATCAGGTACAGCAAGAGAAGGGGTGAATATTTCTGGTGTTAGTTTTTGACATTACGGTATTTTGTTTTTCAGAACCAAGCTGATACCAGATAAAGACAAGAGAAAAGGAGGTCACTGAATTTTAGTGGCTCAGAAGCAAGTGGAAGAAAAAATCTAAGAAGTTCAATGATAACAGCCAAGCTAATACATAGATTTTTATAAGGATGCTTTTTTTTTTCTGTCCTAGGTGTTACCAAATGTTGATATTGACAGTGTTTCAAGTGCCAGTGTGAGTGTAAATCACGTTTCGCCAGGCTCTGAACCTCTGCTGCCTCCTCCCGATGCTGTAATACAGGTACTGATTGTGTGGGGATTCAAGTTTGTTCAAAATAAAATACGTTAAATTGCTGCAAAGTTATCTCATTGTCTTTTTTTCAGTTAGAGAAATTAGACTGTTCTAGGAAAAACGGAGTAATTATTCTAAAGAATTTATGGTACAAGGTGTTTGTTTAAGAAAATGAAAAATTGTAGAAAGATGCTCTTCTGCCAAGATTTAATTATCACCACAGTAAAACTCTGAGAGAAAGAATGTTCCTGTGTCCTGTAAAGAATTATAATCCACATTGGCCCACGTCTGTCTTGTTTTCACTGGCCTCAGTGTTCGGAGGACGCTCCCCAGTCCTCCCTCTGCTGCTTGACTGTTTTGGAGTGGTTGGTGGTGTGTGGGCACAGCCTGGGCCCCAGGAGCCTGTGGTGTTGGAGTGGCCACTCTGTTCTCTTTCTGTACAACTTTTCAGAAGAGTTTTTAATCTTGATCTGAGCAGTGAGGAAGGGTTTTGTGCAGCTGTAAGGGTAACTGCTGCCTGCTGAATGGTAAGGACAGAGTGGTCAGTGTGAAGGCTGGCTGAGGCGCTGACAATTTTGTGTGGTTATTGTATATTCTATTTTCCTGACTGCAGAAGTTAGGTCCTCCAGGGACCTGTGATAATGGTACTCACTGAGTAAGATAGATACTGTGGACTAAAATAGTGATTTGTATTTAAAATTATATTACTCCGTCCCAGCAAGTTAATTAGAGGGATGGGGCACCTCTCGTAGGAGTAAAAGCTGAGAGCATTGGGATTGTTTAGCCTGGAGAAGAAAGGGCTTTGGGGTGACCTCATTGCAGCCTTCTAGTACCTGAAGGGACCCTAAAAGAAAGATGGAGAGAGACTGTTTACAGGAATATGTAGTGACAGGACAAGGGGGAATCGCTTCAAACTGACAGAATAAGTTTAGATTTGATGTTAGGAAGAAATTCTTGGCTGTGAGGGTGGTGAGGCCCTGACCCACGCTGCCCACAGATGGCTGCCCCATCCCTGGCAGTGCTCCAGGCCACGCTGGATGGGGCTTGGAGCAACCTGGGCTAGTGGAAGGCGTGATTTAATTGCATTCTTGTAATGAAGGTTTTCTGCTAATGCATTTCCACCCGCCAAGATGAAATACCTAACAATTGCATTCTGTCTTTGCAAGGCTCCAGAGGAAATACGCAGTGAAGAGGAAGACACAAACTTTCCAGGAACCAATTTCATTGATGTTACTGATGTCATGCAGGTAATGATATTGCAAAGGTGTCTTTTTACTTTAATCATTTTTATAATTGTCGTATATTATTTTCTCAAAATTGGAAATGCAGTGTAAAGAAACTGGTTTGCTTTCCTAGCAGGTTGAAAAGTACACTTTGTGAGCAATACTGAACTGTTTACAGTGCTATAAAGAATATTAGAAATTACTGTGTGTTGGTGAGTAGAGAAGCTTTTGAAAAATTAGAGTAAAAAGCTAAAATTAGCTTTTATTTGGATATGTTAGAATCCACTAGAAACACAAGTAGTTCTCTAAAATCAGCAGTGATTATAGCACTTAGATTTTACAATTTAGAACTCTGCATGTAATGAATATAGTGACAGGCTGGAAGAGCTGGGATTGTTCATCCTGGAGAAGAGAAGGTTCTGAGGACACCTTGGAGCCCCTTCCAGTGCCTAAAGGGGCTCCAAGAGAGCTGGAGAGGAACTTTGGACAAGGGCCTGGAGTGACAGGACAAGGGGGTATGTGACTTCAAACTGACAGAGGGCAGAGTTAGATTAGATCTTAAGAAGAAGTTCTTGACAATATTGTTGTTTCTGCTCTTTGGTAACAGGTTTGTTTGAGGTACTCTTTCAGAGTTTAGTTCTTTTAGGTAGAGAATCCTTTCTTTGGTTGGCTGAGCCCTTGTCAGTGGGGTCCTGAGAAACACTCAGGGTTGGTGAACCAGCCTGTAATTCACTTCACTGAACAAAACTTAGTGTGTGTAATCAAAATGTACCCCCCAAAATTTATTCTTTTTGCCTATTCTATGTGTTCCTGATCCCAGTATTAGAGTGTACATCAAGTATTAACCCTAGAGCCTACAGGTAGATTTATTTTTAAAATAAGCTAATCTTTTAACATTATCACGTAGTTAAAACAGCCCTAATTTGGTGGTTTGTCTATCAGAAGTGTGCAAATGCTTTATTCATTTATAGTTTCAAAATTACTTATGTTATTGGAGGGGAGGAGTTAAATCTCTGTGGACATTGTTCTTCTGTTAGCACCAAAAAAAAAGCTTTAAAGAAATCATTTTAGGAACTATCAAAAAAATGCTGTAATGTTAAATTTTTATTATGTGAATAATAGCTATTCATCTTTTCTTTTTTCATTTTTTTCCTGCATTGCTTTTATCTTTTAGTTTTGGCAATGGGATATATTTTAACCACAATACCAAAAATGTTCCAAGTGAAACATATGTTTGGCCTATGACCACACAGACAATGTTCTTAAAAATGTGCAAGGCAAACACAATGGGGAAGCATAAAATCAGTCTCCGGAATGGCAGGGGTATTTAAGACATCAAAAGAAACCAAAGTTATTGTCATAAAAAAGTCTTCAGATTCATGAAAGTATGTGCATAAAATGCTGTATTAAAAAATAGCTTTTGTTGTCTTCCCCTCACTCCTCTTTTATTATGAAAGCTTAATTCTGTTACAACTGAGTAGGATAAGTATTTCAGTGAAATATCTTCCTTTTTTGTTTGTTTGTTTGTTTGTTTCTGTTATCTCTTTCTGGGATTTTTTTCCCCCTTGAAATGTTCAAGGCCAGGTTGGACGGGGCTTGGATCAGCCTGGTCTGGTGGAAGTGTCCCTGCCCATGGCAGGGGGTTGGAGCAAGATGGTCTTTGAGGTCCTTTCCAACCCAAACCATTCCGTGATTCTGTCATTATTTCAGAGTGAGAAACTTGCTCAGCTCACATGAGCCTAGAACTAACTCTCAGATTTATTGAGTCTGCTTTCAAATTCTTACGAGCAGCCACATCCTGCAGTTCCTTAAGCAAACTTCCTGAGATTTCAGATTAAATGCACTTTTTGCTCTCTCTGAACATACCCTAATTGCAAGGTGGGGGCTTTTTTCTCAGAATTTATGCTTCCAGTTTGAATGCCACAACAAAATATGGAACCTGCAGAGCTAAGAGTAAATGTATTTTTCTCAGCCCTCGTTTCCCATAGATGCTCTTGGTCAGGACGTTGATATTTTTACACTTCACTCTTCAGACAAAAGTTCACAGGTGACACCTGCAATGCAGCCTGACTTTGCTTGTGGGAATTGCTTTAGAAATTCATCAAGAAGAAATCCATGGCTTAAGTTTCAGGAGTCTTTAATAAAAGACTCTGCATGTACATGTTTGGTAATGAAACAAAACTAATCTATACCATCTAATAATTTCAAACTTTTTTTTTTTTAAATTATCTGAATGTAATTTGGGAAATCAAATTTTGGCTTGATACTTTATAATAAAGTACAGTGATTAATATTCCAATCATATCTGAAAGACTTTCTAATTTATGCCATATTTTGGTTGGGGGTTGTGATAGATATTTTCAACAGTCTCCAGGGAAGCAAAATGCAGAATTGAGTGCAGATTATTCAAGATTGGGCTACAAGTTGATGTATGTTCAAGTTCAATCTGTATAATTAAATACTGACTATTACATTCTTTTCTTATTTCAGCAGAGACAATCTATCACCCCCAAATGAATATAATTTTGTGCATTATTATGGATTTGTGTGCTCTTAAATATAAAATATTTTAGAAATGCGGTAGAACTGCAAAAGTTTGTCAGTGTTATTAAATACATGTAAGATGTATTGTATGTACTTGCTTTATTTAATCCAGATGTTTGTATTTTGCATACTTTCAGAGGTATTAAATAGGCAACATCAAAGAAAATTTATGGAGTAATGCAGGCAGAAGAAAATGCATAATGAAATGCTGGACAAAGACATCTTTACATTTGCTGTCAGAATGAATTACTGTTCTGAATGCACATATCCTAACTGCACGAACTGCTTATCATCTTGCAAGGCACCCAGGGCCTTCTGAGTTCAACTTCATTCTTTATTTCTATGCCTAGAATGGTTTAAAGATCTTTCTTTGTCACCCAAATATACATATTCTGGTTTTCATGATTCTTTGAAGAATTATCACTGTTTAAAGATCCAGAAAGGCCCAATAGTTCTTTGTCATAATATCCATAACTGACCTCTCTGACTTTGCAGTTTTAAAATGCATTAAGGTAGGAGAAGTGTTAATGCTGGGGTGGGGAAAGAGACAGGAAAATGTTACTATCTTTTCTTTCTCCCCCTTCTCTGTTCTTTCTGTTTTCAGTAATTTGTTCTTTTTTTTTCCAAAGAAAATCTATAGCATGGGGTCTGCTTATTTTATGGGTTAAAAGTAAGTTTAATTTATATGAGGGAAAAGAAGACTTTTTTTCTCCTTTCAATGTGTTGGAGATTAATCTCAGTAAATATAGATTTACAGTAAGATTTTATGCACCATCACATCTTTCTCACTGGTAATTCAGGGCTCAGCTCTTCATCTCTCTCTGGCATACCAGATTTTCTTTTTAGAGAATCATATTACTGTTAGAGACATTTGTTTTTAATATTAGAAGTGGAGGTTGCAGGTTCTCATTCATCAGGGGACCTTACAATATGATGGGTTAGTGGCTGCTTTCTGGGACTTGGTGCTGTGTTTGTGCTCCAGGGAAAAAGGAGGGAGGCGTCTTTAGGAAAAACCAAACATTTTAACACACCAAGGCACTTCTCGAACTTTTTAGAAACAGCACTTTAACATTAAAATCAAGATGTCTGCGAGGGTTATGTGAATTCTTGCCCAGAAATACCTTCTAACTTTCAGCAGCTGAAGTTAATGGAAATGTAAACACACATGTGACGTATGTGTAAACTATTAGTATCTAGTTTTCAGTGCTGGCAAGTTTATTAGTTTTGAGTAACTACATGCTCATTAATGCTTGTGAATTTGTCTTTTCAGATGGGAGACTTTAAAGCACAAGTTTGATTAATTTTAAGAAAACCAACCAAAATACCAAAACCCAACCCAACCAAACAAAAAAACCCCTAACCCAATAAGTAACTGTAGAATGTTTCCTAAAGTTTTTTGTTTAGAGGAGGAACATTTCTGGTGTGGCATTAAAGAAACCTGACGTAGGTCACAAGGAAATTTTTCAGGTACTAGCATTGCCACTGGCTCCCTGCCCTGTGCAGCACAGGCAGGAAATATGAGCCAAATCATGTTTTACTGAGCAGTTCCTATGGCTTTATACCTCTGCAGATTTATGATTTGCTAAGCTTAGAGTTGTATCAATTAACTACAACACACTGAGGAGGGAGAATGTGGTTTGTGTGCTGCGATACATCTACAGATGTTGTTGGAAGAAAAAATCTTGACAGCTACCTCAGTGACATTGCCTTCCAGAAATGTACCATAACTTCATTTACTACTTATTTATTAGGATCAAGAAGAGGAGAGGGATGAAATTCCAGAATTCCTTGAGCCTCTTCTGGAGCTTAATGGCCAGTTTAAAGTTGCCTCTCCACAATACAATGGTCCTTTGTTTCCTCCAGTGGCTTCTGCTCCTCAGCAGCCTGCTGATATTTTGGATGAACTGATTCAAAGGAGAGAAACTATAGAAAACAGGTTGATAAACTGGTGAGTTGCAATTTAACTAAGTGGCAAAGAATATATGTGGAAGAAGGAATGATTCCCTAATGATCCTTGCCTTTCTTCTTGACTCCATTCCCTTCTCCGTTTTCCTTTGAGCTGCCTTGCATTTTATGTCAAGAATGCTCTTTTGTGTGCTTTTAGGTGTCTTGGTGTTTGCTGATACTTAAATGGGTTTTATTCTGCCAGGGTGGAACAAGAAATAATGGCAAAAATTATCAGTGAGATGTGCCCAGCTCAGAAAGAAACAGTGCCCAGCATTAGCAGCTCAGAGAGTGAAGACAATGAGGTTGTAACCCCTGACATTGGTAAGAAGGAATTATTGTTCTCAGCAAATGGATTATCTCGATTTTTGGCTAATTTTAACGAGCTGTGTAGGTAGCTGTTGCCTGAGCCTAAGGGTGGATAATGCTGAACCAGTGAAACCGTAAAAAGCAGCAGTGCGCACCTGAATTTATGTTGAGACAGAGCAAGTGTTATAAGGGCATTGGAACAAATTGTCTGAAAAAAAAAAAATAAAAGGAAGACATAGAATAACAGCAATGTACAAATCACCTTCTGTTATTGGCCATCTAAATCACATTTGGCATTTTGCTAAGCCTGTAATGTTTGTTTGCCTTTCTTTTGTTAATAGATATGTCAAAAATTACTTCCCTTATGAATGAGTGAGAATGGAGAGAAAAGCATTTCTCCTGTGATGTCACTGCCCTTCTTTTATAATCATGATTTGTTTCTCTACTGTTGTTTATCTGGAAAGTTAAAAAAAAAAAAAAAACAACACTTTTTGCAAAAGAATGTTTAAAAATTCGTAGAGAATGAGTGGCTGCAGTACAGTACATGCATTTTAGGAATTGAGACCTAGCTGTGTGCTTTATGTTCCTTCATTTTCAGTTGAAGTTGCTGGTGGTGGAGGATTTCAGCTCTTTGTCAACGCTGGTGTCCCTGTGGACTCAGAAATGATAAATCATTTTGTAAATGAAGCTCTCAGTGAAACCATTGCAACCATGCTGGGTGACAGTCGGGCTCAGAGAACAGCTCCTGATCCAAGTATTATTCCCAGCACAACCACTATGATGGTAAGAGTCAGTTTTATTTAAGCTTTCCTCCTGAGGTTCTACTTGGTACTTAATTTCATGTTGTTGAAAGATAGCTTGTGTTGTTTTCAACCAAAAATAGTTATTCTGCTTTCTTGCAAACAAATGAGATATGAAGAAATTAATTTCCTCATCTAAGAAGAAATGCAAGCTGAGAGCAATACTATTTTTGGTCCAACGGGCTTGCAGCCATTCTTTAATATCTGTTAAAATGACTATTAATTGTTTCTGAGTTTTGAGTTCAGTAGTTTTGAATAAATGCTTAATTGATTAGTAGAGCTTCCTGTAATACAGGATAATTTCCTGTGTTCCCTTTGATAATCAAACGACAGCTGGCTCTTATTTTGATAACAACACGACTGTGCTGCAATATGGTGTTGTGTGATGTCTTTGGGATGACTGTGGAAATTGCTGTGCTTAGAAATCCAACTATGGAAGGCTTTGTTGAAAGTGGGATCAGTTATTGTGTTCTGCTGCAGTGCAGTCAGACTGAAACACCTCCTCCTGCCTGCTGCAAGGGACAGACGGGTGATTCTACAGGCAAAGTAGTGGTTTCACTGCTGCGGGCTGAACCTCAGCCATCCTGCATCTCTTCCACTTCATTACGGGTTGAGGAGGGCATGATGTTCCTCTCAGCTTCTTCTTCTGATACTCAGAAACCTCTTCTGTTGTTCGTTCTACATGTACTGATGGCCCTTTTGCTTCTGTACCAGCTCAAACTGAAATATCCTTTGGCTGAAATGGTTGGGTTTTTCCTTGCTATATGTATTTGTGCTCTTCAAGAGATCACTTTTGTTATTTTTGGCCTTGTTTGATTAGCCTAAATAAAGCAATCATCCATTTGTGGAACCCTTTCTGACTCTTGCTGTTGCGCAGCGCTTTAATGTTTTCCAGTTTAAGTTGGTTTCAAGCACAGGTACCACTAATGTGATAATAGACATTTTTAATAATAATGTAGTCTGCAGGATGGGGTTTCCTCAGTGCCTTGTGCTGTAGTAGTGATTCTCTCCTGCCTTCATTGGAATCCCAGGTAGCTAATTATGATTTTTTTTAAAGTCTTTTCACGTTTTGTAGCACGGCAGCACAAGTTAAAGGATAGCTAGCAAAGCTTTTTTTTTAAATTCTTCTTTTTCCATTTGTGCTCAGCTTGTAGCCGAAGTTCTTGGATATGTCGTTGGTGCATTCTTGAATTCTCCCTTCTCACTGAGAAGTTTCCTATCTAGAACCGAACTTCAGCTGTTACTGAATTCTTTGGTGTTCACAATGTGACACGCTTGGGTGTGAGCTGCCAAATGTGTTGGCATGTTCCACTTCCCATGAGAGATTTTAATAAAAATCATCAGTCTGAGGGCATACTCTTCAGAAACTAGCCTTCAAGTCTTCCTATAGCCTCATTGCCTTGTTTTCTTTATGAAATGTCAGAGAACAAGGCTGGAAAAAACCTGGAAAGGTCCATCATGTTCCTCCACAGCAGGCCAAACAACAGCCACGAGGTTTGCTTGTCAGATTTATGTTCATTGTTGTCATCTTTTTAAGGAACATCATAATTCTGTTTGTGCTTATTTTAGTGCTTTACTTTCTTGGTTATTGCTTTGTTTGTAATCTTCTCTTAAGATGATTTTTCTTACCATAAAACCACCATACTGACTCAATTTTATCCATGTCAGGAAATATTTTCTTGCTTAACATTGTATCAAATGCTTTATTGACATTGGTGTAATAATGGAATTCATATTGAGACTGGACGTTAAGAAGCATTTCTTTACCAAGGGGGTGGTTAAACACGGAATTAAGCTTCCTGGAGAGGCCGTTGGTATCCTAAACCTGTCAGTATTTCAGAGGCATTTGGACAGTGCCTTTAACAAGGAATTTCAGCTTTTGGTCAGCCCTGAATTGGTCAGGCAGTTGGATGATGATTGTAGATCCCTTCCAACTGAAACAGTCTGTTCTGTTCTATATATGATGATTTCCCAATTGAATAATTTTAATGCATTATTCACTGGCTTTAATTTATTTTATCCACACAGACCATTTAGCCTGGTGCAGCTTCCTAGAGGAGTTAGATCCATGAAACAGCAACTGTTCCTGTTCTGTGATAAGCTGCCTTTCCCTCTCTTCCTCAGCTCTCTCTGGGGATACTGGGAAGGCAGGAATTTTGCACTGAGATAGTGACTGTGGTAATGATTTTTCTTCCCCTCAGGAGGCTCCTGTGCCTACTCCACTGCCAACACCCCAGGCCACACCACCACCAACACCACCTTCAGAAAAAGAATTGCCTCAGGTCAAAACTCCAGATTCATCTCCATCTCCTACAGAAATGAGTGGGGACGTTCGTGAACATGAAAAAATTAAAGAAACAGGTATTGAAAATAATAATTGAAGTTTAGAAGTAGCAAATATGCTTTAATCTACTGCCTTTAATTTTCTTCTTCAAAGACATGTTATCTCTCAGGATAAATATTCTTGAGGCTATAATTCAAGTGGAAACTCATGTTCTACAAAAATTTATGGGCTAATTTATATAGAAAGCAAACATCTCTTATTTGGTAACAGTTCCATTTTCAAAATTAATGCACATTTCTATGGTCTGTGTGATTTCCACCCCTCCCAACCCCTCCACGATTTCTCACATCAGAAAAATAGCTGTCTTTTGCTCCTTCCTGTGTTTCTAACGTTAATTAAATCAAATGTACACTCTTCAAGTAAAGCAGCTTGGTTTTCTAAAATGCAGAGCCATCTCCCTTGAGGAAGAAATTGAGGTTTTATTCTAACTTCTTCAGGTGCCAGCACTGTACTTTAAAGAATCTGTTCTTAATCTTGTCTTTTCTCTATAACTTTCAAAAGATACCACAAAAACTGCAAGTACTTGGTAAAACTGACTTACTCTGACTGAGATTTATTTCCTGCTTTCTTTTCTGATCTGAAATTTGGCTTCCCACGTGCAGGAGCTGAGATTGCAGCTGCCCCGGGCCGCATTGGCACCCCTGTGGTCACCCCTGTCAACACACCTCCCCCAGCAGCCACACCGAGCCCTCCTGCCTCAGAATGGGGCTCCCAAGCTGCAAACATGGAAAGTCCAAAGCCTCCAAACCCATGGGATGGTGCAGAACTTCCTCTGGAAGAAGAGAAACCCAGTCCTGTAACTGAAGAACCGTTCCGTCCCAGGGCTGTGTGAGTTCAATAAGCTGCATGGTTTTGTCATTTCTCAAAAACTGAAGTATGTACATTCTTTATATACTCAAAAAGTCAGTAGAAAGAAATGCTTAATGTGTATATCAGGAGGCATTCGAGATTAGCCAGGATTGGTTTTTCCATTTTTTTTTTAATTGCTTGAAGTGCATTTTAGGGAAAAATATAAAATCAGGACCTTTCTCAGGATTTATCAGCCCTTATTCATTGCCCTGCTGAACACTGTATGTAATGAACTTGTACTGCTACACCTGCCAGTAATACATAGAGTGACAATGAAATATTGTGTTATTAGCATTTTATTTTTTTGGATTACTTCGTTGGGAATACTCATGGTAATTTCTAGTTATAACCAGAAATTCACAAAGAACATTATTTAACTATGTTAACTCTTGAACTATTCTGTAACATGCTGTGCTTTTGCACTGGAAAAAATCCTTCAAACTTAGTTTCTTCTCAGTATTGAATTAAGATGTTGGCCTGTCCTGTGCGGTGTGTTTTGGTGTATTCACAGTGCATGCTCTGCCCTTGCAGTGAGATGTCAGTGGCCAATGATGAGGAGCCAGAGGCCTTGGTTTTACCGCCTCAGCAGCTGCCAGTGGGGTCCTGTGAGCCCCTTCCCTGCAGGCCCCAGGTGCCCTCCCCTGTGCCCACGGTCAGCTCCGGGGTGTCCACGCAGGAGAGCAGCCTCACCCCCACGGAGACTGAGACTACAGACAGACCCATCTCAGAAGGGGAGGTGCTCTTCGCCTATGGACAGCCACTGCCTGCAGGAGGTAACCAACTGTGGAAATCAGAATTTGAATTAATTTTTTATGCCTATAAACTCTTCCAGTCTCTTGTAGTCACATTTCATACATTTTCTGATAAAACTGCAAGCATTAACTTTTCATGAAGATTGACAAGATCTCGTTGTTCTTTTTCCTGTCTCTGAACAAAATGCTGCTGTTTATTAAGAAAAAAATATTCAATCTGCTCTTTTGTCATGAGATCAACTTGGAAAATAATTGGGACTTGTCTTGCTTAAGTACCATGTGGTACTAAGATGTTATTGAAAGCAAAGTGTAAGAAATATGAAAAGAAATATGAAAATATGTCTTTATAATAGACATCCGGCAGTGGGAATTTCCAAATTTACTAAAGCACAGTGTTGCACTTATTAAAGAATGTGGCTTTGGTTTTCTGTCATGGAACTTGCATGCTTTTGAATAGTTGTAACAAACTATTTTTCACTCCTAGCAGAAGGAGGATTGTCTCTTCCAAACCTCACTGAGAGCTTATCCAGTACTTTACGAGATGCGAATGAAATGGTAAGGAATTGTTTCAAAAAGAAGCAGGGATAATTTGGGTCACACCTTGGGCAAACTGCTGAACTGGATGTGCTTTAAACATTTTCACTCACCAACTTTTTTAATTCACACTTTTAAACAGCACACTCACAGACACTGTTAGAATTTCAGAACGCCAGAGGAAAAAAGACCACATTATACAAACTAATTTATAGTTTTAAAAAGTTGGATGATTTATGTACTTCTTTAGGTGAGAGATAGCTATTATGCACTTTCATTTCTTTATTGTTTTTTGTTTTAAGGCATCTTAAACAGGATAGAACATTGCTATGCTCTGAGCTGTTGCAGCTTTGAGCCATCTTTTAATTGCTTGTGTGATTAAATTATTGAAGTAGGTTAGCTGAGGCTGGAGTTAGTTAAAGCTGCTTAAAACATCAGTATAGTTTCTTATCCAGTATCTGCTGTAGTCCATTGTTCTGGAAGCCTCCCAAATCAAGGTATTCTCCATTCCCTTTTCTCTTTTTTCCTCTCTCTGACTTGCTGTGTCTCTTGGTAAGATGTAGCTGTGACATAAATTATAGGACAAACTATGGAGGAGAGAAAGTTCTGGGGGGATCTTACCAATGTATAAATATGTGGTGGAAAGAAGTAAGGAAGACAGAGACAGTGAAAGACAAGAGGGAGTGGACACAGGTTGAAATTCAGGAAATTTATTGTAAACATAAAAGATAGTTTTACTGTGGGGTGACCAAACACCAGAAGAAGGGCTACCTTGAGCAGCTGGGTTGGGCTGGACAACCTCCAGAGGCTCCTTCCAAGCTCCACAAGGCAAATTTGAATGGCCTAGAGCAGGAGTCCTCTTCTCCTGGCCTATCCTTCCTGGACATTTCTACACATGCATGGGCACACTTTGTTGTACATTGCTTCCTATCTAATATCCATGATTTCATTCAAGTCACAGAATCAGAGAACATCCTGAGTTGGAAGGGAGCCACGAGAATGATCAAGTCCAGCTCCTGCCTCTGCACGGGACACCCCCAAAACAACAACCACAGTTGTGAGACTGTGCCCTGAACTGGCAGATCTTCGGGTGCCTCCTCTGTCTGCCGCACTTCCTCTCTTAAACTCTGGCCTTAAGACTCTGATATCAGACAAACCTAAATTAAAGTTCTCTTCATCAAAAGAACATTTGCCTGCGGAGAGGTTCTTCCCTCTCTCTGTCAGCTGGATTGTAGCTCTTTCCAGTATTTCTCCATCCTCAAAGCAGGCTGTTTGGTTGAGGGAGCAGATTCCTTGCTGGTGAGAGCAGCTCTGCAGCCAGGTTGTTGCTAGCAACCAGGATGTGTGAGGATTTAACTGTTTCCCTGATCTTTGGAGGCCTGAACGACCTTGTTCCCCTTTAAGTATTGCAGTCTTTTGTATCAAATAAAGACTGTGCAGTGTCTGTGGGTAAAAAAAGAAAACAGCGTGTCATCTGTTTGCTTATTTTTAAATGCTTGAATTTTCACGACATAATTTTTCAGTGTGGAAACTTACTGTTAAAAAAAGCTTCGTTGTGAACTAAAGTAAGAATGATTCAAATTCCTACAAAAGAACAGTTTGGGATCATGCATTGTGTGGATTTGTTTGTTTGTTTCTTTGTTCTAGGATTATGATCCGCCAAGTGAAGGGCAGGTGGTGAGCAGGCTGGATAAAGGCTACCAGAGGGATCCTGTTGTGACTCTTTTAGCCAAATTAAATCAAGCACCTCTTTTTACACGAGAAGGAATAGACCACTTGGAGGTAACTCACAGTCCTTTGCTTTCCAGTACAGTAGTTCTGACGTGGTACTTTCCTACTCAAAAGTAGATAAAATATCCCAAGTTTATCCTTCCTGTTGGCTGTAGAACAGCTTTGTACACATCACTCCCTGCTGGAAGTGATCCCACTTTTGTTGGCTTCGTTCTTGTGTAAAACTTCTTAAAAACACAGAAGTCTCAGTGTTGTTATAAACAAACTGTACATCATAAAAACCTCATTTTCCAGGTATGTATGTGACTGTTCCCATGCACCAGGTTTGTCCTGCCACTTGGAGAACCAGGGAATTTCCTGTCACTTCAGCAATACAGGTGGAATGTTTAACAGTACAAATACACTGCATTTAACAGCCACAGGAGTGTTTTAGGGAGCGATGAAGAACAACTCAGCAAGTGTTTACATGTACTTTGCACATGCTGCTGATACTGATCTTGGAACAAAAGCTCAAAAACTCCTATTCAGCTGGCAGAAAAAAAGCAGGCTCACAGAAGAATGTAATTATCTGCACCACCATTTTTTTGTCACACATCTGAGTTATTTCTATGTTGGAAATTAGCAGTTTGGACTGGGTGTTCATTCTAACTGACATGGCTGGAGGAATGTTTGAAGGAAATGAGCTTTGAATACTGCAGCATGGTTCGTGAACACCTTTATTTACAGCAGATCTTGCTTCTTTTGTGATGCCACTGATGCATATGCAGTTTCTTCCTTCTGTCTTGGTCAGTTTAGTCTAAATAATTACTAACTTGACTCACCTCCTTGGCTGTTCCTTTGTCTTTCTTTATTTTGCTAATGAGCTCCAGCGCCTGGACTTGGTGAAAAGCTTTCTGCAGTGTCAACTCCCAGTCTGCCTGTAATTGCAGTGACATTTTCTCATCAGCACTGCCAAGTACTGATGCAGCTCTAATTTGCTTTTTCCCTTTCCCATAGTCATGGACCGGTCTGTCCTCACCAGGCAGTTATAAACTCCTCCCAGATAATGGCCAGCTGTGTGCAGGCATCCCTTCTCCTTTCGAGGAGAATCAATACTCTCATGGATGTTCCTTGTTTTGCCTTTGAATGATACTGTGCACGTGTCTATATGGATATTCTCCCTGTTTTCCTGCGTGGAAATAAGCTGGTTTTCCCCTGCAGCTTTGAAAGTCAGAATCCAGGGAACCATCCCTATTTTTAGTGCCCTTCAAACCTACTTGAAAATTGAAGCTTTTCTCTGACATGCAGTGCAACAAAGAGTCAATAGCTTTTAGATGCTGCCAATGTTTCAAGGTCAGGCAGTCAACAGTGGCCAAATCTATAACATCAAAGGCTTCATGTGCTAAAAATAGAGCGTAGGTTCTGATTGTGTTGAGATACCACTAACAAAATAAATGATGTTTGGCTGCAAGTGTTCCTTTTCTGTCCAGTACTGATAAATGTAGATCTTCATTTCAAACCCAGATGATATCTCCAGGGTTTGTTTTCTTTATCCAATGCAGATAGAATACACTTAAGTTTATAAATGCTTTCAGGGTTAATGTAATTAGAAAACAATGCCTAATGGGTTTGCAAGGCTTACACTGGGCTTTGATATGTGCTGTTCTGTTTTGGTGTTGTCTGCAGGATTCTGATGGCAGTGTTGGGGAGCTCAGTGAAGGGCAGAGACCGAGGCTGACCAGAGCACAAGAGAGAATCCTGATGGGACATTCCATTTTTATGGACCATCCAGCTGCTCAGAGCTCTGGGAACAGACCACTCCAGGGTCTCCGTTCTGCATCTCCAGGGCAGCTTACCCAAATTAGAGGTACAATAGGACTGTTCTTTCTTCTCTGTGACATTTATGTGGATTTTCCATAACAAAATGTGAAATAATTTCAGACCATATGTTCAAAATCCCGAATTTACAGGCAATTCCTGCAATGAAATTATTAGTATTCCTATTCTGAGAACTGGATTTAATTCAAGCCTTGTCTAAACCCTTCTTAGCAATTTTCTACAATTGGAATAAAAATCATGGCCAATACCCCCTTGCTTATACAAAAGTTAACTTGTAAAGTGTATATTTTATTCTTTTAAGTCAAACTCAGTTCTGAAAAACAGATGGAGGCAGTTTCCATTGGGCAGGTATTAACACCAGCACTTCAAGCTACTTCTTTCTGTCCCCTTGCACAGCACTCCTCCTCTTTGCTATTATCACTCCGTCGTGGTGATACTGCAGTGGCTCATAAATGGCAATATATTTTAGCTTCATATAGTCCTCTAATAATATGGAAATTAATTTTTTCCCAGATGGATAGCTGGGGCGCACACATAATGGCTTGTACAACTGCAAAGATAAGTTGCTGTGGTAAAGCAGGGAAATTTATTTCTTTTCAGTTGAAAGTAGTGCTGAAACTAGTGGTCCATCCTTCCTCTCCCGTATTTTTTATCCCAGTTTCTCTGTTGATATCTGAAAATGTGCTTCTATACTTGTTTAATGTAACTGCTGCAAGCATGTAGAAATTCTTTGTTTTGTTGACTGTGGTTTTAAATATGTTTAAACTAAACTGAAATAATTATTAAGCTGTTGCAACACAAACATGGTTGCACTGATTTATCCAAAGTTGCATAAATTCAAGTGATCAAACAGCTGGTTTTCTGTCCTTCTAATTTTCACATTTATGAATTTGACAAGAGAAGCTTATCTCACATTATTAACCCTTGACCAGTAGGAAGTGGATTGAAATTGAATGTGTTTTACACAAGACAAAAATAATCTTGGAGCAATAAGTATATTTGCTTGGTTTTGAAGGGATTAACATTTGAACTGGTCACACAGAGAGTAACCTTTTAAACCAGCTGTGACCTAACACTTTGGATCAGTTACCCCGGTGTCAGCCTTGAAAATACATTCTGGTACTTTATATATATTGTCAAACTTTTGCTTTTAAGTAATTTGTTGAATCTTGTTTGGGGATTGGTTACATGAGGGTCCATGAGATAAGAGATTTCTCCAAGTCTCTTGTTTGACTCTGTGTTGTTAGAGGACAGTCAGCACTAAGGACACTGTGATGTAGCGATAAATCAGTGATCAGATCATCTGCAAATAGTGCAGGACAAGGGGAAATGGTTTCAACCAAAAGACAAGAGATTTAGATTAGTTGTGATGAAGAAATTGTTCCCTGTGAGGATGGGGAGGCCCTGGCACAGGTTGTCCGGAGAAGCTGTGGCTGCCTCTGGATCCCTGGAAGTGTCCAAGGCAGGTTGGACTATCTTCCGAGTGGAAGATAGTGGAAGGTGTCCCTGCCCATGGCAGGGGGTTGGAACTGGATGAGCTTTCTGGTCCCTTTCAACCCAAACCATTCTGGGATTCTGTGATTTCTGTGGTTCTGTAAGACTCTAACAGTGCTCAGGACCATGGAGTTACAAGATGCCTGTTAATGGGAGAACCTCTCTCTAGGAGTATGTCCTTATGTCCTCCTTACCCACACTGTCCATGGCTGTATCTGGGATAACAGGTTTGTATCTCCCTGTATCTTTAAAAATCAATTTTAAAATTTATTTAATTTAATTTAGGATGCCCTTTGACTGTCCTGCAAATACCTTAACACTTTTCAAACCAGCTCCTGCATGTGATGATAATCCCCAAGCAGTGTTTTTCTCTGCTGATGTTTAAGCTCATCTCTCTAAATCTTGTAGTGTTGTTTTTATTGTGGTATATTTTTGAGAGGAGGCAAGTGCCCTGGACTAACTACCACAGGGAATGCTTTTGCATAATCTGTATAATCCCAGACTGAATTCTCTTGCATTCTGATGATTTTTAATTCAGCTTGCCTCCCTCCCCACCTCTGAACACAGCACAGTAATTCGTTGCATTGCTAAGGAAACAACTTTGTATAAAAGCTTGGGTCTGCTTTCAAGACAAGCGTTGTTTTCATATTGAGGAGGAACAGAAATCCTTTCTAAGTCCTTTTGTTAGAGAAGTCAACACTGAATAGAAAACAATTGGTTTTGGAGGGAGGGTCGGGCAGAGGATGGAAGGAATGATTTGTGATTGTTTCTGCTTTTCTTCCAAATCTTTTTTCTGTCTCCACTGGGATGGGAGATTGCCTGTCCTTCAGCCTCCAGTGCAAGTCAATTCTTGCCTGATAGCCACAACAGCTACAATGCAGGTCCATCATTTTATCTGGTAACTATTTTTAGGGCTAAAATGAAATAATAGTTACACCAATGGGTGTCAGAGCTCACATATTTCAGGGTGTGCATCTCTGCACATAAAACCTTGTAGTGGATACTCGGTTCCTCTGTCAGAATGAGTCACTCACAGAGGCATCTGTAAGAATTCTGGGGATTGTGTGGGGGTTGTTTTCAGTTTTGTGACCAGTTTTTATTTGTGTTATGGAAACACAATGTCCATTTGTAGGATGGAGCAGGTGTTGCTTATGTAGGTGCATAACAGCATCTTGGTGATCAGTCATTTATAAATCCTTGTTTTCAATGCTTTAAGTCGGGGATATAAAAACCAACATGCAAATGAAATGTGGCACATGCAGTCTTAAAGTGAACAATAATTACAGTTAATTAAGCAATGATTATAGTTAATTAGGCTTAAAATGCATTCTTTGGCTCCATATGATAGCAGAAGGCTAAAGTTAGTTCATGAGCTGTCAGTACATTTTTCATAAAGATGCTTTACACACTTGCAGGCTGCAAAACCATGATAAATGTTGGATTAGAGAGCAAATTATCCCTTTAAAAGAGACTATATACTGATTTTTTTTTAGTTCATACAGGAGTGAAACATTTTAATGAAGAAGGTTTTCCACTTTCTTTCCAGTAAGTGTGATAAAGCTCATTAAGCATATAATGGTATGATGAACTGTACAGCTCTAAAGCTTTCTCAGATGCTGCCATGTTAGAAATCTACAGATGATAAAGCTGATTTATTTTTTCAATTTCCACAGACATGTATTTCTTATTTCATTTTTATCCCCACAAGAACAATATAAGGGATATACAATGAGCCATGTAAGGAGGAAATTATTTTCTTTAACATTGCATGTCCCACTGTTGGATATTTGAAAGGCTGCACATTCTGCCGCATGAGTTGACCAGGACATGATTGCTCCATCTCATCAAGGAATTTTCTTCTCCCAGCAGAAATTCTTGAGGATGCAGATACAAATCCTAGTCCGATGCTTTTGGCTGAACTGGAATCACAGCCAGGTTCAAATCCTGCTCTGCCAGCAGCCCAGCCAAGCTGCAGAGTGACGCCACTCCCGGAGGATCTGTCCCAGGTGAGGTGAAAGGATTTTTTCTGTGCCTAGTCAGAAAGAGCAAACTGAAACCTGGGAAAACAAATTCTCCTGTTTCAGTATCGTGCCTGACACCACAGAACTGGAGCATTTAAAGTGACACATTCAGCTGAGCAGCTGGAGTCAAAGTACCACGTGTGCAATAAAGGTGATTGTGTTTCCTGTGACAAATCTTTACAATATCCTTTCTTTAAAGCTCAGACCTTCTCTTTTATCTTTTCTGCACTTCCTCACAGCTTCACTGGTCTCACAGGATCTAGTCCTTTGCAACATTCATTGGGGCATTCCAATGTTTTAGGGGCACAGATGCAGGATAACATCATGGATATATAACTGAGGAAGTGACAATAGAGATTTGTAACCTCATGAGTTGTAGCCCACTGACTCAGCATTTCAGGAACTTCATTTGTCCTAGTAGGAAGCTTCCAAGATTGGAAATCCAATAAAGATGATATACCTCGGAAGACTTAAAGATAGAGAAACATCTATTGATCTCTGCTTCAAACCCAGACAGTTAAATTTTTGCTACTTTATTAGTACATGCTGTTACCTAGAGATGGTGGCTTACTTGCTGACTAAATTCAAGTAACAAATAGCAGAAGCTAAAAGCAAGGTGGCAGACTGCTCTGCAATTTGTGAGGTGTCACAGTGTGTTTGAAAGCCTTATGTACTTACCATGGTTGCTGTGTTCATGGATAAATTCTGCCCTTCCCTGATGTTCTGTATTAAAAAGAACCTAAAGTGTCGTGCGTTAACCTGTCTTTGGGTTTACGTTTTTGAACCTTGATGTGTATTGTGCCACTGGTGTCTGAGCAGTTCTTAAATTTGTCACCTGAAGTGATATGTTGCATCTTCAAAGAAGATTGTAAATCTTGTGCTTCTTTCACTTTGAGCTCACCAGAACAAACTTTCTGGGAACGACTGTTCACAGGCAAAAGTGGATTCTAGCCAAAAGTAATAGGGACGGAGAGGGTAACACCTATGTCTTTCACAGAAAATATACGGATAGTTATATATTATCTTATCCTTTATCTGTAGATAGTTCTACACTATGTTATCTTTAAAAACCTCTTCCTGCATCTGAAGCCCTGTGGCTTTTTTTTGCCTGCTGGCATGTAAAACTCACCCTCCCTTCAAACCATGCAACCAAACCCCGGAACGTTGTCTGTGTGGTTTTGTTGGCCTTGTTTTTATCCTGTGTGTGGTTATTGCTGATGTAAAACTCCAAATCACTTTCTCACAGGATGACTTTTTATCTTTTCTTTGAGGTGGTCATACCTATAAGTGATTGCGCCATCCAGGAGAGATGTTTACTGTGGTTAAGCCATTCTGTAAGATCCTCCACTAGATCTGTACATCCTTCTCTGAAATTAAAAAATAATCCCTGTACCAGGTGATTTGAAAGTTTGTTGTGACAGCATTTATCTACCTTGTGATGAGGATGAACCTTTCCCCTGGTTTAATTAGGGATGGCATCTGTATTCAGCTCTGCCATGGGATCTGCTTTGTCACCTGCCTGCAGGAGACAGATTTTTTGGTAACATTATACCAGCTAAGAGAGCAAGAGGTACTCAGGCTTTCAGGATGATTCATTCATTCTGTGCAACGTTTAAGGCAGTAATCACTTTAAACTTCTTGAAGGATTTCCTCACAAGTTAGTCACTGACTCTCACATCTTGTTCATCTCTAGACAGCGTTTGCCTTCACTGAAATCAAACTGTATCACCTACGCACAAAGCCAGAAGACAAAGCTATTTAGGGGCAAAGTTTGCTGAGAGACCTGAGAAAATGCAGGATTTCAGATGGTGTCCTGCTGGGCCTTGGGCTTGGGAGGTGATGGCAAAGCCTGGGTGGTTTCTGCAGCCTGTGTGAACAGGATCCTCGTGTCAGGGAGGTTGTGGCAGTGGCAGTGATGTGGAGCTGCCAGACTTGTTTGCTCGCTGGCACTGCTGTGTAGGTCAGGTTTTGACCAGCAGAAAGAGCACCGAGTTTTCACACAGGGCACGAGCAAATGCCTTTTTGTCATGAAGAGTGAAGTCTGTGTGGTCACTCAGTCCAAAACAAATGGCTTAAGTCATACAAGAATTTTCTTATCTACCCAAATTCCTTGGCTGCGCCTTCATTTCTGGCATTAGATTTCTTTTTTTTGAGATTTATATATGCTTTTAGCCACTGTTAGACAGAAAGCCAGACTAAATGCATCTTTACTTTGACCCCTTCTGTCCATTCTTGTGCAACAATACAGGAATTGACTGTTATTTGTGGCCATTTTCCCCCCCATGGTCTTAGTTTTAAGAAGCAAGAGAATGATTAGGAGGAAGCTGGGCTCTTCCTATTCTAAATAAATCATTTTGATCATGGGAGGGACAGGAACATTGAAGTCATTTTTGCGTAGCTAAACATTCCAGAGATGGTAAATCTAAATCATTTGAAGTCCCAAATGCATTGTTAAAACCTTAGAAAATCGCTTGGTTGCAAAATATTTTCATAATATTATTTTATAAGTATGAATGTTTTTATACAATCACATTTTTTAAGTGGGATTGTCCCTTTGGTATTCTCATTAGCTTTCAGTTTTTAGTATTTCAAAAGACACGGTTTTTTAATCCTCAGGAGTGCATAATTGTAGGTTATGAATCTGTGTTATCTCTCAGCTTCTGTTTGCAGCTCAGTTCAGTTTAAACTGAGTTTTGATTTGCTGTTTCATGAGTCCAATAGAAGGCAAAAAATGCCCACTTCAGATGGACCCATGAGAACTGTTATGGTGCTGGCATTTAATGTCCTGTAACATTGGTGTCCTTTAGTCACGTTTCCATGAGACCTTCCTGCTTTCAGAAAATAATCTCAACTCTTTCTCATCTTGTCTGCTTTAAATTTGTCTGTCTCAAGAGAAAGCCTAATTGTTCTAGACAGGCACACAGTGACAGGAGAAGGGGCAGTGGTTTTAAACTGATAGAGGGCAGGGTTAGATTAGAGCTTAGGAAGGAGTTTTTCCCTGTGAGGGTGGGGAGGCCCTGGCACAGGTTGCCCACAGAAGCTGTGGCTGCCCCATCCCTGGCAGTGTCCAAGACCAGCTTGGATGGGGCTTGGAGCAACCAGTTCTAAAAACGTGGCCAAGGATATAAATGTTGGACTTGGCCTGGGTTTTCCAACCTGTGTGCTGAAATTTTTATTTCTTTTCTCTTTCATCTTTCTCTTGTTAGTCAGGAGGGTAATACCTAGGGAGACATCCTGGGTATTGAAGAAAGCCAGGGAAATTTTATGTTCTTTCCACTACATGCTTTGAGTAAAAATTACAAGTCTCCTGTGTCTTCAGGTCCAAGTGGCACTTTTCCATCCATTCCTACTGCTCCCAGGATGTTTGTCTGGAGGGAATAGCACTGCAATAGGCTAATTCAGAGCTGAATTCTCTTGAAGTCAGAAGTAAGGAGAACAAGTGCACATCGTTTAATGAATCTTTAAAAACCTCTCTGGATGTTTCTTGAAGCTCCAGGTAATCCTGCTGTGCTTTTACATCAAAAGCCATATTTGTAATATGATTTTAATGTATGATACATAGGAGGAAAGCCAAGGAGCTGCACATGTTGAGACTGTGAGACCCCGAGTTATCTTTGTGAGAAGGAAGTCTGAAGAGATGCAACAAGAAGGTAAATCAGTATCCATATACAAACAGATCTCTTAGTTAAGTGCATCGCTTTTAAATATTGTTGTATACTGATATATAGTAGTGCTGATTTTTTAAAATTTGGTTTTCATTATTACAAAATTTCCAGACATTTATGTATACATAGTGTATACATGTGTACAAAGTTATGGCTATGTGTATACATAGTTATGGTATTGTTGGGGTGCACTGAAAGGTTTGGAAATTCAGCCTGGAGAAGAGACAGCTCCAGGGAGACCTTAGAGCACCTTCCAGTGCCTAAAGAGGGACTTTGGACAAGGGCATGGAGTGGCGGGACAAGGGGCAAGGGCTTCACACCGACAGAGGGTGGAGTTAGATGGGATATTGGAAAGAAATTCTTTCCTGTGCAGGTGCTGAGGCCCTGGCACAGGGTGCCCAGAAAAGCTGTGGCTGCCCCATCTCTGGAAGTGTCCAAGGCCAGGTTGGACAGGGCTTGGAGCAGCCTGGAATAGTGGAAGGTGCCCCTGCCCATGGCAGGGGGTGGCACTGGATGAGCTTTAAGTTACCTTCCAACCCAAAGCATTCTATGATTCTCTGAAATGTATCGGTATGGAAGTCATCAGAATCTTGGCAATTAGCTATTTATTTAAATTTGTATTTGCCAAGAGCATTACAACGTGCATTTTCTGTAGTCAACCGAATCTTGATTGCTTTATAGAGTGCTGTTCAGAAATGAGATACCCATAATGTTGTGATAAAGGGAGTGGCTCATACGCTTGAGAAAACACAGGAGTGCTATGGGAGAACTGAAAGATAATAGGAAGTTAAGGTATACAAATGTGGAAAAAAAATAGATATTTCCAATGTTAAAATGACCTGATTAGAGATGGGCTTCAAGCTAGTGTGTAAGAGATTTGTCATTTTCTGTTGTGAAGGACATAAGGTATTATCTCTGCTATTTTTGGAGGTTGCTTAACAGTGTTTGTAAAGGTGTTCAGGATGATGAAAGAGAGGGAGAGAATATCTTTTGTTTATTGTAGTTCAAGTCAGTGTTGGAATAGCATAAACTGTGCACATGACTGCCATGTGTAATTGTTCTAGCAGATAAGAAGTTTGTGGTGGTATATAAGAGTTTTAATCTTACATTCTAAGAACAAGAATCTGAAAACCTGCCTGTCTACAGTATATGCAATTATAATTGCTCCACCCTAGCACAAAGAAATTCTTCCTTCAAGCCCTTTTAAAAGTAATTCTTTGAACTTCTTCCATTTAATTTTTTTTTAAAAACATCTCATCGAACTCTGAGGGAATTATTTTGCTTCAAATATTTATAAGTGGTAAGAAAAGCCCCAGGCCAATGTTATTGGTCATGGGACTTGGAACCTCATTTCAAAACTGTGGTTTGCATATGAAGAAAGTTATGAATAATGTAAAAATTATCTATGGATAATTAGTAGAAAAGCTTCCAGAGCTGAAGTGGCACAACTTAGTGCAGGTCTGTGTTTACCTATTTTTACCTCTCCATTTATCTGTACTGTAACACAAGGAATTTGGGCACAGTCCAGCTGTGTGTGTCAGCTGAAAACATGTGACCAGGAGATGGCAGTAGTCAATTTTTTTTGAGAAGATCAACAAAAAAGAAAAGGATGATTTATATACCAGGATAATTGAAATCTCATTCAAAGTATACATATTTAATAAGCCAATAAAAATCTCAAGGATTTGCAAATGGAAACAACTGTCTGTCAGTTTTAACCAGAATGTCTTGCCTCTATAAGCTTCACCACAGAGAGCTTAATCAGGCCAAAAGTTGAGGGTAAAAATTAATAAGAAGCATTTGAAAGAGAAAGGAAAGCTTGCAACATGATAAGTGTGCATGGCTTTAAGTAAATACAACATTTTAAAATTAAGCACATCTGTTACTGTAAGTTCAAAGCACCTTGTTTATAAAAGCTTCGTGTCAGATGGTTGCCTTCATTGGAATAGCAAGGGACAAGGAGTACTTGCCTGGAAATGGAGAAGCATTTTGGAGGAGGTAGTTTTTCAGAGTTTAAAGGGTAAGTGGTTGGATTGGTATTAGAGTTTAGGAAGTCCAAAGCCTTGAAATGAAGTGCAAATTCACAGTGTTGGGAGAAAAGGAGAATTGTTTTGGACTTAAAAAGCCATTTTTATTCAATTGATAAATACATGACGAGATTTGATTCATCTTTCTATGGCCATAAACATATATATATATACATTAGCACTTTCTTCTGTTGTTTGAAAACTTCTGTGGTCTGCAGCGAACATGTGTTTTTACTGAAAGAAAGTTGATTGATGGCTTCTAATGAAAGCTGAAGTTCAGGACTGCTACAATATCATGCCTGAAAGGGTAAAGTCTCCTGAAAGTTACAACTGAAAATCAAGCCTGGATGTATTATTAATTGAAATGCGTGCCTTCTCTAGACACAGTGGAGACGGTGGTTTGAAAACATTCAGTTGTAGTACATAATATACATGCAGATATATATTTTTGGCTTTATAATACCCTTTAATCTTTGTACCATTCTTTCATATATCTTCATGAATTTAATATGATAGTAATTGTTGTGCTTGGTGAATGCTCATATTTCCAGAATTTAAGCATTTTCAGGCTTTCATTAAAGGGATTCAGAATTTTTAAAATTAAAATGAAAGAACAGGTGGCAATGCTTGAGTGCAGAGCATTTTTAAACTTTAATATGAGCAGCTCAGGGGTAGATGTGTCTTCATTTAATTATTTTCCTACAGCATAGACTCTCAAAATGTGACCTAGAGAGCACAACTTGATGATAGTAATTCCTCTTTATCTCCAGCTAGTGAATTATATTCAGGCAGTGTAAGTACATGGGAAAGTAATATTGGGACACTAAGCAATTGGCTTTGTTGCCACAGAGAGATTGCACAACTGCTTGTGGGAGGAGATGATCTGTGCAATAAATGAATAAGATGACAAGAAGTCCTTAAAACAATCTGTACAAAACCAAAAATTCCATAGTCCTCGCTCAGTATTGAAAATGGGCTGCTCCTGTGTTAACATTGACATTAGGCTGTATTGAAAGCTGTAATACTGAAAATATGGCTATAACTAAATACTTCTTTGTCTTTCTTCTTCAGCCAGGAATTGCTGTGAGTTAGGTTTTGGGTTATTTTTTCTTAAAACTATTGTGGCGTGAGGCAAATCTGTAACAGATGCTTCGAGGAAGGAAGAAGATTAGGATAAGGCTAAAGGTCTTTCTTTTTTTCTTAGAACTGGAACTGTTTTGGTCAAACTCAATGACTGTTCTGCTGAAAGTTTACTTTTCCCTTAATATCCTGCTGTTTCTTTTTTTGGCCTGAATTTCACTGAAGGCTTTTGCTAAAGACTCCGTATCACGCGGGAAATAGCAGCTAGTGAAGCAAACCAGAGCTCTTCTTCCATACTGTAAAGAGAGCCACCACAACCTGAGAGGCAAAAATAGTTTGTGTAGCTTGTATTGGTCCTTGAATCTCCTAATTTCTGAGAGAAGATCTTGGGTAGTGGAGTAAGGAAATCACTTAGCTGTAATTAAAGCATTTTTCAAGCACTGTTTTATATAAGTTTCTTTCAGTGCTTCTTCAGAATTCTTATCACAGACTTACGGAATGGTTTGGGTTGGAAGGGACCTCAAAGGTCATTTAGTTCCACCCCCTGCCATGGGCACGGACACCTCCCACTAGGCCAGGTTGCTCCAAGCCCTGTCCAAGCTGACCTTGAGCACTGCCAGGGATGGGGCAGCCACAGCTTCTGTGGGCAATCTGGGCCAGGGCCTCCCCAGCCATATAGTTAAGAGTTTCTGCCTAATATCTGACTTAAAATTACCTTCCTTCAGCTTAAGACCATTCTCCCTTTTCCTATCACTTTCTTTTTATGCCCTTTTTACCTCAAAGTATCATGTGGTGCCCAGTTCAGGTGCCTGCTGAGCATCAGCTGCCTACATCACATCACACAGACACCAGAGGGTTCAGAGGATCTTCTGTTCTGATGTATATCTTCAAAAAGTAAAGGATTTTACATCCAAGTTAATTAGAATTTCTTTTTAAAAATTTGATTCATAATTGCATTTGCTTTTCAAACACTTGTGACTACCTGGAACCAAAGCAGTGCAGTTCTACCACTGTGATTCTCTGTATTTTCCTTTTTTTTTTTCCCCCCCCCTTTTTGCCAGTTAGGGTAGGTTTTTTTACAATTGTTTGATTGTTTGGGGTTTTTTATATTTTGTTTCATTTCAGGGTTTTTGATAGCTTATGTCTCTAGTGGCTAGCCATATCCTAGGCAGAATTGTCCCTAAAGGAAGGGTACTTCTTGCTGCTGCATATCCACTCTTAGGATTTGGAATGTGCTAGCGGAGAGCTCTAAATTGCTATTTCCACTTTGGCAGCCTACCTTTGATCTCTCACCAGCTCCAGTTTTAGTCATATAAATCCATCTATTGTCAGCCTGTCTGGGGGCCAAGCTCCAATGTGAGGCTTTTTCTTTTGTCTAAGACTCTCATGTGGTGGTGAATCAGCTGGAGTTGCTGTGGATTGCAAACAGGGGATGGTCTTGATAACAACTATTAAATACAAGTCTCTGATCTCCTGGACACTACCACACTCCTCCCCAGTCTATGGAAGTTGTTGTGCCAGGACAGCCTTTCTCACAGCCTGTGTAGGATTCGTAAACATGCTGGGATCTGACTGAAGCAGCTTTGTATTGAGGATTATGATTTGTATGCACTTTTACAAACTTACAGTAATTGCTGTTGCCTTCATTGTAAAGAGCAAAAAATAAACACACACAATAAACCCCTGTAATGGGCACTGATCCCACTGGCACTGATCTTGAGCAACTCTGAATAAAAGCAGATGGTGGCAAGCTGACTAGGCTGACCTGCTTTCCCCTTTCATACAAACATTGCTTATATAAATGGGGGACACACACAAAAAATTAATGGGCTTGGGCAAGCCACCTAAGGACAGAGACTCCCCATGTACTTAATGCTTACATCAGCCCCAGGGCTGTTTCCAGTTAGTTCTTCTCTGGAGGGAGAAGTTTCTCACAAATTAGTGGTTCCACAGCTCTGAGCCCATGGTTTAACAAGAAAGAACTGATGTGCATCTAGAAAGTAAGCATGCTTAGCTGTTCTGTGGCCTGTGTGTTGTGGTGGGTCATGGAAAAGGATCAGAACAGTCTCTCCTGAACCTGTTGCTCATTTATAGACGTATAATTGAGTTCTGAAGTCCCTTTGCACATCATCTGCTGTCATAATGTTGTGAAGAGGCATTCCATGTCTGTGGTCTTGTACTAGTTTAATTCACATGCCTGTTTGTTAGCAGTGATGGTAAAAGAATGTAAATTGAGATTCCTGGTTGTTCTGAAGGATGTGCTTCAGTGTGTCGCTGCAATAAGATGAGATCAGAGGGCTGGAGCACCTCTGCTGTGGAGACAGGCTGGGAGAGCTGGGGTTATTCAACCTGGAGAAGAGAAGGCTCCAGGGAGACATCATTGTGGCCTTCCAGTACCTTTACAGGGGTCTCATGAAAAGGAGGGAGATGGACTTCTATACAGGTAGAGAGTGATGGTATGAGGGGCAGTGGTTTAAAACTGAAAGGAATCAGGCTTAGATGAGATATTCAGAAGAAATTTTTTGCTGTGAGGGCAGTGAAGCCCTGGCACAGGTTGCCCAGAGAAGCTGTGGCTGCCCCATCCCTGGAAACGTTCGAGGTTGGATGGGACTTGGAACACCCTGGGATAGTGGAAGATGAACCTACCCATGGCAGGGGATTGGAAAGGGATGGTCTTTAAAGAAAGGTCCCTTCCAACCCAAACCATTCTTTGATTCTACAATTCAGAGAAATAGCATTCCCTTTTCAGCAGGGCATTTGGTTGGAGTTACTGCCTCCAGGATTATACAGCAGCCTCTCACACAGATTACAGCCCACAAAGGCAGTTTCCTGAATAAGGTCTATTTACACTCCTCAGTCACTCTCTGTTTACAGCACGGTACATCAGTGCCAGCTGAGCTGGAGGCAGGAACCATTCCAGGTCTCAGGTAGACCTGCAGCCGACTGTGTTAGTTCAGTCGGCAGATGCACCATGGGATCTCCTAGGATGACCATCCTTACTTGGATTAACAGTCATTTAAGCAGGTCTCTTATCTCTCTTTTTTTTTTTTTTTTTCCTTTTTAGTTTCTTTTATAAAAGGCATCAGTATCAGAGCAGGAAGTCTTGATACTTTTGGGTGCTGGCAACACATTGCCTGGATACTGTTTGGTGACAGGTGAAGACAAGGAGTATTACAAACACATATTTCAACTTGTAGAAACATATATAGCACTGTGATAGGAGAAATGCAGGGTTTATGTCTTCAGTATGTGCTGAGTTTGTTATATTTTTCTGGTTGGCAGGGAAGGCAGATGTTGCCTTTTATAATTCAGTGGCTCATGCAAGTCTGAGAGCAGCGCAACAGAAGGAGCAGCTTCTGCTCTCCCCGCTGTGATGGGTTTGCTGAGCCCTGGGCAGAGGCAGCTGGACTCCCCTCAGCTTTACCTGCTCTTAAATTGTTCCCAATTCAGCTTTTTTAAGCACTACATAAAACCTGGAAGGAGCCAGCTGTTAGTGTGGGGAGTGGCTGGGTGGGAGAGAAATCCCTAGGACAAGAGTGTGTATGAGGGGAGTGATCAATAACTCACCGATTCTGACTATCTGCCCCCAGACCTCTTTTACAGAGGAGACTGGGGATCCACAAAAGCTGTCATTCTTAGATGATAAACATTTTTCTTTTTCTTTTTTAATGCTTTGTAAATTTTTGTACTTCTAGGAGAGGCAAGGCATAGCTGTAAAGTTATGAATAAAACCAAAGTGGCCAATAAAGCTGGGTATTTAGATGATTTGTGTTCACAATCAAATTGTATTTTTAAAATTCAACTGCTTATCACATTGTGAAAGGGCTTGACTTACAGGCAGTTTTCATGCTGGTGACCAGTGTTTTGTTATTAGGTACTTTATTTGCTTATTTTTCTAGATACTTCAGGAGTAAACAGACCTTTCACTTCATGCACCAAAGAGAAGCCAGGTTTGTCCAGCTCCACCTTCTCGATACAGTGGTACAAAGACTGCCTATAATTAAATATAAATATAGGTTTCCCATGCCCACAGGATTAATTTCTTAAGAATAGAAGCCCCTGAAATTTTCAAATAAGGTAACAGCATGGAGTAAATGTTATCTAGGATGTCTTCCAAATGAAGAACCCTATGTAAATAATGGTAATGCTACTCTTTGATAACATGCTGATTTTGAGAAATGCAGGCTGCCAAAGTAGCATTCTTGTTAAAAAATAGAGTAAGGACTGGTGAGTGAAGATTAAAGTTGTCGTGCGTGACCTGTTGCTCAGTGCTGAGGCTGCACATGGGGCTGGGTTTTGGAACAGTGTGGAATAACTTGTCCTAATGTAAAGCTGGAGCAAAACCTTCTTCATCTTCCATACAACTGTGCTGTAAGTGAAGTACAGCAAGTCCTCGTCTCTGAAATACCACTTGCAAATGAGACTGCATTTGTAAGGAACAGTAGTAAATGATGGAGATGGGTTACATTTTGTCTGTGGACTACTGTGTTCTGGTTTTTATCATGAGTGCTGTCATTCAGGGGTGGAAAAAAACCCCTACACCTAGAAAAACTTAATTTAGATTTAGAACCTTTGTATGTGTTGTCGTTCTGCTCTAATCTAAAACTTATGCTTTGCTTTTAAAGAAAGAAGAGCTGGTTTTAAGCACAGTTCTAAACAACCTGAGTGAAAGTTGTTGAGTGTGACAGAAAATATGGAGCGGGTCTGTGAAATGCATTTGTTTCCCCAGTGCTTTGGCCACAGGGAAGTAACTATTTCTCTTTGTGTACAGCATGTCTTTGCCTTCCAGTTAACTCTTTCTTTTTTAATGTCATATAGGCATGTATTTTTAATACAAATTAATAAATAATCAACCATGTGAATATGTGAACAATGAAAATTTATTGCACCTTTTCTGAGTCTGGTAGAATTACATTTATGTTTTGGCTCAAAATTAGCCAGTCAAGGCAGGTTAGACTTAATAGGATGGTCTGCTGCTCTCCATCCTAACTCAGGTTGTTAAAGGAAAGTAGTAATATCAGTGTTGCATATCATGACCTTGTTTTAGGCACTGTACATATTGCGTTAGGCAGAGCTGTGCTTGTTTAAAGACAGTAAAACAGCTGCAGTGTCTGTCCTTGTCAGGCCATTGTATGTTCAGTAGATGTAAAAAGCACTGAATTTGTTGCAAATTGCTTAATTTCTGACTTTTTTCTTTTTGTGATCTTTTATAATCCTGAAACCATAATTACAGATCTTGAGAAAATTGTTTAATTTACTTAACAGCTGCCATTGTGCCCCATTACGTAAATCAGAATTATAAATGGGAAATATTTACTAGTTTGAGTTACAGTGTAAAACACGATTAACTTCTCAGAAGTGCATGTTGCTTATTTCAGTAATTGAACCCGCTCCTAGAGACAGCCAAGCAGGGAGATTACACAGGGAATGCTTGTTTCTGAAGATGAAGCTTCCTTCCTGATTAAAAAAAAAAAAAAAAAA